>JNEV01001169.1:0-163549 GCA_000697495.1 Saksenaea oblongispora B3353
TAAGTTCGTGAGACTCGGTGCACTGTTTTATTCTTGTGAAAAAGAACGAGGAACTAGTTTTTACTAAAAACTCCTCTAGGTAACCGAATTCAGCGGAGTGATATGTGGTTTACATATTAGGAACAGTCGTGTAGTATTGAGTAGTTTGGACACAACATATACATCCAGTACAAAGTATTTGTTTCCCTTGAAATAAAACTTACTTGTTGTCTGTACAATGTGGAAGAGTTGTAAAGCCTGTGAATGAAATTGCTGATGGCCCTTGCGGAGATTTGTAATCAGCGCAAATCACTCCTATTCGCCAGCGCAAAATAATCTTTCATCCAACGCAAAGTCACATGCAAAGTACTGTAGAATCCACCCGAAGATTATGCGTCTGCCGCAATGAATTGATGTAAACTTATTTCCGGTAATGTAAAATCAGGACGTAGTTTAAAAATGTGTTTAACACAACATTTGCAGTCAACAATCTCCACCTGTTTTTTGATCGTAACAATTCTCTGGTTTCCCATTCGATTGCACTTCTCTCTCATTGGCAAACTCCAAACCACGTCACAACGATTTTTCTGATTTTTGCGCTACTGGGTTCCGTCCTTTTGTGCAGAAGATTTATCATGACTTCGTTTTATGACGAGGTAAAGCAATGATCGGTTGCGAATGAGGCTGAACATTGACGTCATGTTCTTCATGATTAGATCGAGATCGAAGACATGGAGTTTAACGAGGACGAGGAAGTGTACACTTACCCTTGTCCTTGTGGCGACAAATTCATGATTTCTCTGGTACGTAGGTTAATTGTCTTGGCCAAATGATCTCAATCCTTTCGCTTGGCAGGAGGATCTAAGGGATGGTGAAGACGTTGCCCGCTGTCCGTCATGCTCCCTTATTATCCGGGTCATTTATGATCCTGACGAATTTGCAGACGAGGACGAAGAGTCGTCTTTCCAAGTGGATACAGCCATAACGGTTGCATAAGCACAATCTCTCTAATTCATTCCCTTCCCTCTAGTCCTTTCCCTAAAAATCATAGCATTTTTTATCTTTATTTTTGCTCATTGCGTAGTCCAACATCAAATATCCTTTCTGTTTTCTCCTTGTTGATTCTTGACCGCTCGTTCAAATGCATTGCGTTCTTCTGCTAAACGATTATATTCTTCAGATTGCTGCGCCACCTGTTTCTTCAAGGTCTCAAAATCACGTTCTTGCTGCTGGAGTTCTTTCAATTCTTTCGACAGTTCTGTCACTTGTTTTTTATAGGTAGTCTCCATATCAATCAAGCGCTGCTGATCCTTTGTAACCGCCGCAGACTATATCCTATGCTCAGTTTTTCTTTTTATCAAGCCAGCTGTACCGTACCTCTTGTTTGATATTATCGAGTTCCTCTTCCCGTTGCAGCATCTGGACAACCAAAGTGCTTGTTCTCTCGAGAATCCTTAAAGAAAAATAACAGTGTGAGCATACCTGCATTTGGCCATCTGATAGATATTTACAAGGATAAAAACAGAGTAAAGCCTGTCAGGTACAAGTTTCTCTGAGCATAAAACTTTTTGGCTTTGATACTCGCTTCAAGGCTGTAGTCATGGTGGTGCTGTTCTTCTTGAGCATCGGCATCAATTCTTTGCAATCGATTGAGAGTGTCTTTTCGATACGCCGTTAAATCATCGTTGTTCCTGTTTTATGTCCTTACCAATGAAAAGAACGAAGATAAAACTAGTAACATAAAGTTTCAGCACTCCTTTCTGACTCCAAAGAGTTTTATCACACGTACCCCATCACAATCTTAAGTCCATATACCGCCTTGGCAATCTTTTTACGTAAGACACGTCAATATTGGTTCTCTACCTATTTCGAGCTCAACCTACCAGGGGCGAAGTTGTCATGAACTTCACAAGTAGTCTACGCCAGCGTGAAGGTAAAGGCAACTATAATACACCAAGTCAACTCATTGACTTTGTTGAGATGCGTTAATTTATGCTTACCACGAGGATGCCAAAGATGAACATCTACACAATCGCAGCCTTTAATATTTTTGACTACGTCCGGACAATATTGCTGCTTTTACCTCAATCACCAATATACCAAATGTAACAGTGTAGTAGATTGTCATATTTCAAATACAGGAAGAAAAAGAAAAAGAAAAGGAAAAAGGAAACCAAGAGTCTTGGCGTAGCGCGAATTTTGTTCATAAGGCTATTTTTTCTGACACCATGGAAACAGTCCACTTAGACCGATATGTAAGAAGAATACCTCCGCTCTGTTCGTATCAGAAAGCCCTGTAATAAGGAAACGATTAGAACAGAAATTATGAACGAAAATCATATAGTGTTTGCTAAAAAGAAAGAATATTGGTCTTGTAAGTATCTCTAATCCCCTCTTCCATCCCCTTCATATTAGAAAAAAAATCCCTAAATGTGCACAGAAACTGTGGAATAGGCCTTTGAAATGGTCGACAAAATATATGTGGTTCTTCCCAAGTATATAGTATGTTTCTTGTTTAGCCCACAATCGATCTCAGAATTTAGCGTCAATTTCAGGGAATATAATCCGTGAAGATCACATGAAAATGAGACCGATAAATTGCTTAATACTAGAGCACACGATTCTCACTTTGATTCATTTAGTAAAAAATAAATGCTTGCGAGGTATCCTCGAGATAACGGTATTCGTATTCATATGAGATATGTAGTAAAAAAGCGTCCTTGTACTTTCCCATACTCTTGAAGGGCGAGACTAGATTCTTCAGGCTGAAGGTTGAGAAGTGTGAATGCTTCTGCTGCCGCAAAAGATCCTAGCTTCTGATATTCTGGTCTACATTAATAAACGTAGAAATCAGAGGATACGATAGCTGGTAAGTTTAATATCATAAAGGTTATGGTTGTTCGAGGGAGATATGCAAATTGGACACAGACGAAGAAAAAAGGCTGCCTAGCATTCAAGGAAAGCTCTTTGTTCTAAGTCCATCCTCAGCTTCTTTCCAGATCATGTCTAGAAGAACCTGATGGCTATCTCGATGAAGATTAGAATGAGACTTTATGAAATGTTTGAGGTCTCAATCGTATCAAATTCGGCGCCGTATAGACGTTTCGTCCATAAGCGCTCTACAACATTGAAAAATTGGAAACGTTGCCCTAAACAGAGAATCCTGGTCGGAATATGCTGACGAAGCTGGTTCTAATTTTGTAATGGTGCAACCTAAGAGCTAGGGTGACTATTGACTTTCAAGGATCGGATATGTGTAAGTGTAGAGACTAGAGCGAGGGCGCGTCTGTTGAAACCGTTTACGACATCTCAAAAGCGTGATTGCGGATCCGCCCATTTCTTTGTATGCTTTCCGGTTGAACTAAGGTCTCTCTACACAAAGTCATCCGTTTTACTTTTTTATTTGGTTTACATATCGTCATCGCTAGCAGCAACTGCATCGTCCTCATCTTCGTCTCCGCTCACAAGCTCATTCTCCTTCTCTGCCTGTGCCATCAGGGCAGCAAAGTCACGATCATCTGTCTCGGATACCAGTTTGGCTTCCTTCTCAACCTTGAATCGGGACCACTTGTGGCTCTCCAATGTTTCCTTTATCGCAGCAACAGCCTTTTCCATCACCTGGAAACCTTGCGTCTTATCCAACGCGTCGGCGGTCACAACATAAAATGGTGCTGCAAGGTACGTGACCTGGACTGGTACTTCTTCCGTGCCTTGTGCTTCACCAGCCTTCAACGCTTCCTTGATAGCGTTGACACCGTCCATACCAGTACATCTCAAATCGAGTTCTAATACATAACATGCTCGGTAACTCATCATTTAAAACAGTAAAACTTACGGGCACGGATCTTCACAGGTTGAGGAGTCATCTTACGTTTGATGTTGGAAAGCAACTCGTTTGCGATGCCCTCAGGGATATCCATATCTGCGATAATCGAAGGGTCACTTTACCACATTCGTGGCTTTAGCATTCTCCTTTTCTTTTCATGACGTGAAGTGTCCTTACGTGACCGCAAGCTTAAAGGCATCGTGGGCGTGTCCGAACTTTCTGTATAAAGGCCATCCAATCTTTTCATACAATTCCTTGAGGGCAATATCATGCTTCTCAGCGACATGACGAAGAATTGAATGCACAATCTTGGACTTCTTAAATCTGTCATCGCATCTAGCGATATCTTCTTGAGTGACACGACGTTTGGACAAATCAATGTAACCTGAAGAAAACAAGAATAAGACAACGCAATACGCAACAAATCTTTCGTTATACCCTTCTCCTCATCCACTCTAAGAACCACGACAACTTCATTTCGGTTAACACGGATAAGTTTTTGAACCGAACGGATACGTCTTCTCGACAACTCGGACAACAGAATCATGCCCTCTCTGTCACCATATTCCAGCTACAATTAAAGAAAATTAGGTACCACATCAACGTTTCACATTACATCCTTACCAGTTTAACATAGGCACCCATATCGGCGATCTGTCGCACATTGACCATGACGACATCATCCACCTTGGGGAACTCATTTTCGTACATACGACAGTGAAATTTGTCACTCATTTTTGCGCAGTCTGTGAAATAAAGATCGACTGAATGTGGTGCTGGGACCGTGAAAGACTTTGCGTGGCGTGAAAATTTATTTTGCTGAGGCACTGCAAGTAGGACTGGGATATGGTGCGACAGACAAGCCACTGAATTTGATTCTTGCTCCCGATTTCAAGCTGTCTTGTGCAGTTATGCGCACGCATATCTTGCTGGATATATAGACGCATCGATGGTGAAGTAACGGTTACGTTAGATGATAGTATCTATGTCATAAAATCGTCGTGCATTTGAGCAAGGCATGGAGGAGCAGCCGAAAACAAAGTCAGACGATCGCAAAATGATAGAAGTATTAGAGCACACGATAGACGTGGCTATGCTTTTGTTGATGAGTAATTTCGTTCCAACTGTAATCCTATAGCCTGGAAATGAGCGTTATTGTTTGGCTATTTAAAATGAAACTCTCTATATTGAAGAATCAATAACCTTGTCTCTAATTCAAAGAGATATCCTCAAGAGCGATAGCAATGCAGTAATCTTGATTTGCGGGGATCTAAAGTGAAGCTTTTTCTGCTTCTGCAAACAAAGAGACAGCATCTGCTCCCCTGGCCAGACAGGTGCTGGGTTATGCTACGGTTTACAAACGTATAAAGAATAAACGATGGTTTTCTACAGTTACTCGTTATACGCGACGGCTTACCTGATCAATGCAAGGCGCGACCTTTCTATTTCAGGATGATTCTAACAGTAGGTCTTATCATGTAAATCCTTCAATTTCAACTTTTATCTTCGGTTAGAATCAGAATCTACGCTTGGACTTGAGCAATACATGGTTCTGTATTTACAGATAGAATCGATACTCATAAGAAAACGCTATATCTACTATAAGTGTAGGAAGAGAACGTTCGATAAAGTCGTCACAGTATAAAGTGTCAGCAATCGTGCTATTCTAGTTTGTCAACGCGAAGTTAACTGCAAAATACCCTAATTAGACTCCGTTGTCGAAATGATATAGCTAGATGCAGTTACCAGATCAAGAACGACAACCAGGCTTGACTCTACCATCGTACTGGGCATCGAAACAGAATACGCGCCAACCCTTCAGAGAAATCGGTTTAGAAAAGACACATGCAACATAATCATTTAAAACTACTTGTGCCCAATCTGTTCGACTTGTAATAGATGCTGTCATGCTCAACAGTGTAGATAGCAGATGTTAAGCACTCTTTAGAATAAGTTATTTATCCAAGCAAACTGACGTGCTACTATAGAAACCCCTCCTTTCCTCGCATCATATACCCCTTAAAAAATAAAATTGCACAATGAATGTGTTAGTGAAGGATAGTCTGGCCATCGTTTATTTCACAAGAATTTAACCATTTAGGCCTCAAGGACATTGCGCTCAGAGACGTAGATACCGTCCAAGAACTTACGGATATCCTTGTTCTTGACAAGGCAGGATTGCTGGATGTCAGCAGCGCACTGGGAGACAGCCTCAAGATCGTTACCGGTCAAGACCAACTCGTCCTTCTGGGACTTGGAGGACTCGACATGGACACCCTCACGCATGGAGACGCGGAACACAACCTTCTGACCCAAGAAGTTACGGATCTCGACTTCCTTGCCACCGTTGTTGATAATCACGTTGATGGGAAAATGGGCATATACGTAGCGCATCTTGTACTCGAAACCCTTGGTGACACCAATGATCATGTTGTTGACCAAAGAACGAACGGTACGGATACAGGCAACGTGCTTGCGGTTACCGTGGTAGACGACAAACTTGAGCTTGTTCTTGCCCTCGAACTTGATCTCAATGTTCAAGTGGCGAAGGTTCTTCTTCAACTCACCGCGGGGACCCTTGACGGTGACATTGCGGGCCTTGACAGCAACCTCAACGCCCTCGGGAATGATAAGTTCGTCGTCCTTGTAGATATCCTATAAACAACACGCTTAAGTAAGGTACTCCACCGATGGTCATTCCACACAATACCTTCATTGCAAAAGTAAGCTCCCTACAAAAAAACAAAAGCACATAACATTAGCATCTCGCATCAAGAAAAAAAAAAAGGAACAGTTTTTAAAAATCGTCCATCCACAATCCTTATCCATCTATCCATTGCATCTATCTATAACCAATTCCTCCCCATGGATCGTATGTATCACCTACCGGTTGAAGTGTTTGAGGGGAAAGAGGACTCGAGCAATATGACTGAGGACGAGTTTAAATCGCGGAGCGTAACGAACATCTTGGAGATCACCGATGGTTCGGACCGGGTTTTCTTCAATGACGCCACAATCCGGGCAATGTTAACATGTAGTAGCTACGCCCCGGACCGGAAAGTGTACCTCTTGTATTGCTTTAGACAGACTTCCCAGTAACGAAGCTACGGTAGGTCATACAACGTAACCAGATTAAATCTATTTAAGCAAATATTGCTCGCTACATTAGTTACACCTGAGGCAACATCAGTACAACTGCTCTCTTATACCGCCTAGAGAAAAAGATGTTTGCACCGCTATTTTCAAACTGATTGCATTCAACCATAACTAAAAGTGTCGGTAGAAAATTCAGCAGAATTCTCAACAGTAAATAGTAGGTTTATTTTTGTGATTATCACTTGATGCCTTTGTCATGGCAGCAAACTTTTTTGCAAGATCTCTGATAATTTTCCATATTTTCTCATTATTTTTTCTTGCACCGCGAACGATCATTTATTTGTTTGTACATTCCGATTGGGATAAGTATGTATTACAAACAACGTATATATTTTTCATCAGATTAAGATCTGCTATTTGTATTGGTCATTTTAGTTTCTTCAATTTCCAAGTTGCCCCTTTCTTTAATTTCCTGATTATAGGTATAGCTGTACCATCTTCTGTTTAATGGATTTTAGATGATATAACAAGATTTTTTTGTTACGGAGCGTCGCAGTTTTTCCGCTAATGGACACTGGGTTTTATATGATGCAGGTCGCTTGAAGGCAGAAGGATAATCGTCCATTATCCACCATATAACTGTTACCTTAACGGCGTTTGCATGATTCATACAGATAATTTCTTACAGTCCTCGCGGGCGGAGGAATTGTTTTTGCGAGTGGAACAGGATGCCTCACCATTCTCGAAAACTACCAGTACTGGACCAAGAGTTCGTTTTCACCTTTGCTATTTCCTTTTCCGTTCCATTTTGCTTCTGTTTTTAACCGTTACTCGCCTTGCCTCTACAATTTCTGTGAAACGACCTAACTGTTATCCAATTAAATGAAATCTGTGAGCAGGAAACCGACGCTGGTCCTCTTTGCAACATGGATTGCATGTGAAAGCGATAATGAAATCTGGTTTTCCGAATAGGCTCACAATGTTCATTGCGCCTCGGTACAGCTGAAGCATATATCCTGAGATTTCTATAATGACAGTGGAATGTTTCCACGACTTTCCACATGACTCATATCATTGCCGTTCATCCTGTTTTACATACATAACCATGATGTTTAGCTGAAACAATGGCCAAACCCATACAGATTGTGATCGCTTTCTCGGATCATCACTATAGCTCCTGGAAGCAGCACTACGCAATGAAATGTATCCTACTATTTGCGCATCTTGCTGATCCTTCACGTATACTCTATGCTTATCGCTTAATGGTAGATTCTCGTAAGTAGCCACACATACATATTCTAGCGGAGCTGTGAAGTATTATTTCATAAGGCACAGCCCATCGTATTTCTAGAATAAGCAAGGTTTGGTAAAATAAGAGAATCGCGGAGTTCCGGCCATGCGGCTAAATGGATGGTTCTATTTATTCATTGCTATCTATATTCCTGAGTTGCACAATCAAGGAATCAAGCTATCAAAGCTTATGAGGGGTAGTACTGCTACATTAATTTCATTATGTAGTCTTCTGTTTCGCTTCTTGTGGTCTTCCACGAGAATAAACGAATGTACCCAAAACCACCAAACTGGTACCAATCATCGCTGCCATACCAAAATCGTTTTCAAAGTAAACAATTGATATCAATAGCGAGGTAAACTTTCGGACGTTCAACACAAGATTCAGCGTGAGGGAAGTTGCCACTGCCGTCATGCGGTTGACACCAGCGATGCAGACGTACCTTTACAAGAGGTTATTTCTTGCTTTTTTCGGCACTCACTTCCGTTTAGATACTTACTGCGTCAACACGTTGAATAGCAAGAACGCCCATAACCTTGGGATATGTATGTCGCTTAGTACGGATAATAGTGATGTTGGTATCGTGGCAACAATGGATTTGCCGACAACTGGAATCTGCTCCAGAATTGCTGGTACCGGTGATGGCGATGACGCATTGTACACCGAAACTTGTGCCGCTAGATCGTTAAAGAATATTAAAAAGAACGGTAATGCAAGAAAATGCTATATTTTATCCATAATTAGCAAAATAAATACATTCGCAATACCTACCGTATAGAAGAGCCCCTCTCTCCATTGTTTCCCGTATTTTTTATACGTAACCTCCTGAAACAGACCCATTCCTGCTGAAAGCACCATTGCTATTACCAACAATGTAATGCCGGTAATGAATTCTGAAGTACTTGCTTCATCGCTCTACAAGAAAATGATCAATATAAGTACCTTAAGAAATATGCTTTCGACAAGCCTATTATACCTTGCTACTGCTGGTGCTAGCATCACCCAAGGTTGCCAGAACAACACCAAAGGTAACCAGCAACACGCCCGAAATTTGGCCAACGGAATACCTGGTCATCATAGTAAGATCGATTTCGAGATGCTTCCTTCTCTCACCTCTTTTTAAGAATCACTGCGCCCATGATCATATTAACAATTAAACCTCCACTGCGGAAGATGATATGCAATGGCACAGAGATACGGTAACCCAAGGCCAAATTATTCAGTACTGATACCAGGAAAAACAACAGGACTAAAAAGAACCAACGTGAAAGTGGAACTACTGTTGGCTTAAGTCGAGGTCCAAACCGGCCCCATTCGATCTGATGCCGCAATCCTTCCAATGCTACAAAAACAAACTGGCCAAATGTGACCAGTTGACCTGCGCATGGTATAAGTCCATTGTAAGCTCGTTTCATTGTACACAGTACCGCTTTTTGGAGCATCTCTAATAAAATTGCGTCAATAACTTGCAACATTACACAGCATAAAACGTACTTTACTAAAACTTCCAGTGCGAATACATTGCTACAGCAGCCTCCAAAGATAAGAGACAGAATGAAGGGTAGCTCTGAGGCCATGATTTGGGCAGTCAGGCCAGCGAATGAAGACACTGAGCTAACCATGGTCAATGTTCGTATCTGGATCAGATTACGAAAGGAATGCTTTTGGTCCACAGAGCTGAAAAAAAAGGGACAGATTTACCATTTCCGGCACGGTTAAAATGCGCCCTAGGCAAAATCCTTAGGCTCGGTCCGTGCTCCGACACGGTTAAATTTTTCCGGATGGCATTCTCTTTTACCATGACGCTTGAAACGGCAAGTTCCCTGGGCTAATTTCGAATAGGTAAAAAGAGAGCATGGGGATGGTATAACAGATTGGTAAGAAATATTGATACCAAAATTGATCGATGAGTTTAACGTCAGTATATCACATGCTAACACAACTTAGACGACTGTTGTAGTGAATTGCAGTATGCCAAACCACTATAGCATGCCAAACCACTATTAACAAATAGATTTCTTTTTTGGGGCTGGGTGTTATCATGCAGTGAAACCTAGTAGCTTGTTATGACCGTCCAACTCATCTATATGTATGTTTATCAGTTATACTTTTTCTCCTTCGAGAGTGGCAACGGTTCTGGCAAAGAAGGTCAGGAATTGTAGACAAATGTTATCAACAAGAGTTGGTTTACCTCCAAGGCCTTCACGGGTATTCATGCAGATTTAAAGTTCGCCAAAATGGAAGTTGTTGCGTATGACAAAAAAAAGTAGATATATACAACAACTATAGGCGATCGATGGGGACGATGCATCTTTGGCACAATTTGTATACAGTCCCTTATTAACAACCTGAACCAACCCGACTATTTTGTGTAAAAATCCAGATTTTTTTTCAGCAGATGTACAGTTTAGGGAATCGCTACAAAAATGAGCTGCTAAGCTATCTATTCAAATTCCTGTTATGGTTCAGGAGGCGTATTCCTATGTAACAAAGCAGGAATTTCTCATCGCCTGCAGATGAGTTTTTGGTTTGACACTTTTAGAGAGGCATGTAGTGAAAAGTCTGTAGAGACTTGCTATCCTTTCTCGCCTTCAATGAAAAGTTAATATTCCGCATATCGAAGAAAACAAACGCAACTGTCTGATCTCATGTGCATCCAACGATATACCAAGTAACAAAATGATCTAACCATTCAACTCTTTCTCTAACCGTTTGATTCTCTTCATCAATTTCATCTCGGATTTCCTACAAATTGCTTGTCTTAAGTAATCTCAAGATTTATTTTAGTTTGTTAAGCGAAACGTTGTATTGGTCAGCTATTCAGATATTGATTATCCAACGGTAAAAGATAAAAATAAAGTAAAGAACAGAGTACCTCATCAGCTTTACAGTGAACGCGGGTAGCCGGTACGTATTTTTGCGATTGCTCTTCCATGATAAAAGACTTCATGCTTCATTGAGTTCGGAAAGCTATTGGCAAGAAAGATGAAGTTTCTATGACGGTGACTGAAAAAAAAATCAAGTTGTAGGCAAGATAAACAATCAAATATATAAGTAAAAAATGTTGTAAATACCTACAGAGTAGATCAAATGATAGTATCCTGGTCAAGAAAGTATCTTCTGGTTTCTCTGTAGCAGAAAATGCAAGGTATGCTATAGAAGAGCCTGAAACAGGGCACAAAACAAAACAATGGATTGCTAGAAGAGCATGCATTGAAAGAAGCACATTCACGTTGCAAGAAGTCTCATGTTACAAGAATCATTATGCTGAAGAATATCCTATGTTTTAAAATCATCCTCGCCGCAAGAACATCCACGTCGCAGGACAATGATGTTGCTGTTGGTATTCCACCTCACCAGATACTTCTTACTGCACAGAAAGCCATGGATGTATTTCCGTTTAATCTTATATGGACCTTTTTACTGCTGTGTATTATTTCGTGTGTCCCTGTGGTAGATCTCCAGAGCTCTATTTTTCAACTCATGCTTGATCTTTTGAGACCTCGCGCAATGTTCGTGTTTCACTCTTCAGGCATGGCAATCCCAAAGAAGGAAATAGCCACTATGCCTTCATTATTATTACTGTGATTGGTTTAAAACAGCCAATGAGCGGGCAGAAACGGAGCGCCATATTTTATAGAGTTTTTTCCCTTCCCTTCCAATTTTCTCTTCCGCAAAATCCAGATATGAGCCTATTCCCAACTGCACAAGTACCACAACACTTGGTCCAGTTCAATGCTGGAAGATGCACTCGCGAAGGAAACACATTGAAACCTGATTTACGCAAAGGGTAAAAAAAAAAGCTATACATTGCGCTTAAGCGGTATGTCTCACGCTGATTGATCCTTAGCATGATATACATGGATCAGGTACAACAGAGTGTTACGCCAGTAGGAATCTGACTTATATTCGATGACCAGAGCGAGGATCAGCTCATGCACTTTTATTGGAAAGAACGTCGAGCAGTCAATCCGGAGCAGGTAACCCGTTTTTTTCGGGAGTGTTCCTTTTGGCACTCAGCAGACGTTACAGGATTTGATTATCTTTCCAGACGAGGCAGAGTTTGTTCGTGTCCCAGAATGCACTACCGGGCGCGTTTACCTTCTTCGATTCAAAACATCAAGGGAGAAATTCTTTTTCTGGATGCAAAATAAGATTAGTGATAAGGATGAGGAACATGTTCGTCGAGTGAACCAGCTCATTAACGATCCGCTGAATGCTATGGATGATCGTCAAACAAGCCCTGAAGGGGACGCTTTGATGGACTATGAGAGCCAAAGTAAAACTTTTTGACTGTACCTCTAATATTGGATCTCACATTTTTCAGACAATCTGAGCAGAACACCACAGCAACTCTTCCAACTTTTGCAAACCGCAGGTGGCCCTGGGTAAGTAGACCTATTTCAATAAACAGACAGCTTATGTAGGCTTGATAGTGGCTCTGTTCCTAACACAACACCAGCTGGAGGGGACGGACCGGTAGATCATCCAGCGGAGATCACCAGTCCAACCTCACAGCGAGCACCAAGCACAGCTGAACATGAACAACAAAACAGCCAGGCACAAGGTGGAGCGATTAATTCGGACCAACTGAACCAACTACGTAATATCCTATCTGAAGTCAGGGTGCCAGGTAACACGTCCCTCTTCTTCATGGATGTGCTTACCAATGCGCTATCACGGCACAGATGAAAGCAGTCCTGCCATTCAGCTTTCAGACGTGCTGACACCGGAAGCACTTGGGCCATTGCTGAATGATCCAGAAATATGTGCAACTTTGTTTCCTTTCCTTCCGGAGAATGCGGAGCATACTCCGGAGGAGGTGCGTCAAGTTGTCCAGAATCCACAGTTTCAGCAAGCTTTACAGTCTTTGACTGCTGCACTTCAAAGTGGGCAGCTTGGACCTTTGTTGAACCAATTGGGTCTAGATCCGACAGCCGGAACAGGTAAAATCATGGTTGCAAATGTTGCTGTTTATTTAATGCAGATTCAATTTTTAGATGTGGAAGCGTTTCTGAGAGCAATTGAGGAACAAGCACGACGCAGAGAAAATGACCGACACAACGATAACATGGATGAAGATAGCTAAACTTTTTCTGCATTTGCAATTGATAAAATGACCGAAACCAGATTCCTCCGTGGCCGATCTTTTTTCACTGGAACAAAGTATAGACGGAAAGGACAGAGCAGGCTAAGTTGATAAGCAATCCCACTTGGCCTATGACGCCGGGCAAACGCTTGGATGGTTCACCAGTAGAGTAACCTCTTGCGTAAAAATAGCGTCCTGTGAGCCAAAACAGACCGGCTGTGGCGGCTGTTAGTGGGTATGCAATACCACCCACAAGTAGCAGCGAAGAGAAGATGGGAAAGAATTCGAGCGTGTTCTATTTTAAAAGTCAGCATGAAGACGTAAATCCAAATGTTTATAATCTACCTGGTGCGCACGCTGTGTGCAGTTAAAAATGTGTTTTTTTGGGTCTTTTTCTGCCTCGGCCTTCTCGGCGTAAGCTAGTGCAACCCAATAAATGGCATGAAATAAGACAGTGTATAACTTACCGTACGGATATGGCACATTGGCCGCTGCTCGAGCACTGTTAACCTTGAATGTCAAGCTAAAAAGAAAAACTGCACTAGCAGTCAAGGTAGCGAGCACCTGTCAAACGGGTTTACAACACATGTCAAAGAAACCCAAAGACTTACATAGCCATACTCAGAAGGAATGATGATAGCAACCATTGTACCAGAACTAAACAGGATGAAGAAAAAACCACCATTCTCGTATATTTCCGGTCATAAAATAATAAAAAAAAATTCACTAATTCGCAATCTTTACGCAAGCAGGTGTCAGTAGGGGGTTGATCGTACGCGTAATATCTACGCGTCTGTCCTATTTAGGAATGGTACGTCATGTACACACACGTGATTTGTACGACGTAATTCAATGCCGTGTCAAACGAGAGACCAGCAGTACCTCACTGGTGAGCTGTCCGAAACAGCGATTCGGGACGAGATGTCAACTGGCATCCAGATTGAATGTAACGAACAAGTACTTCTCGCATGTTACATCCAGTGTTAACGTCTCTGTTCCAAAACTAATATAAAAGTTAAAGACCTAACATATCAAATTAATTATATTATTTACCAAAGGTGTCATCTCTCCTTGTCTATCATATACGCACAGAGGACACAGCCGAATGGGATAGACGATGTTTCGGGAATCGGTTAAAACTATCCGGATGATTAGCCGGACATATTGTCACAATAGCGTACCTAGTTGACACCTTTCGAGGGCATTTGTATGTAGCGTGCAATACTTCGTTGTTTTCATCGAGACAATATTGCCGCTTTCGCTTGCTTGGACGCTTGCTAAGGTATTTTTTTCTAATGATCAACTCCTAATGTTTAGCTTTCGGTTGCATTTGATTACCGATTATACATACTTGTGGTTGCATATGTGTATATTAGGATCACGCAGTTGGATAGTGTCGTTATGGCAGAAACTAAAGAATCTGCTGGGTTTATACTCGTCTACACATATCACTGGACTTCACCGAGTCAAGAATTTGCGAAATGTATACATATAATACCGATTAAAATTTAATATTAACATGAAATAAAAATCCTTACCTTGTCCGGCAGAGGACCGTATGTCCTGGACGTGCCAGTGTGCAAGTCTGCGTCGCCATAAGCGTTTAGAACCTGGCGCTGGTTCCGTTGGCCACCTCCTTGGTTTTTCCAGCGCTTTTGGCGTCTTCGACGTCGATGCATCTTGTTCTCTTGTATTTCCTCAGGGAGGTCTGCTCCAGCCAAAAAGAAATCTTGTTCTCTTTGTGTAGATGTTGGATAGGTGGGCTACTCGTAAACGATTAATGCATTCATATGAAGCATTAATAGATTTACCAGACTTGTATTAGGATAGAAGCCCGCAGCTTGATCCGCGATAATATCCGTCGTCATTTTTCTTGAAGACTCTAAAAGCCTACGTCTTTCTCGATGACGATAATGGCAATTGTATTCATCAGTTCTAGAAAAACTTATTTAGAACAAACACATATGGGTGATATATCGAGAAAGTACATGATATATAGCTATTACAGATTTTTTCCATAGCGGGTGACGTACCTGGGTCAATCCCTACTATGTGGTTCGCTTCGGGATCTAGGTCTCATGCTACGGTGAAACCTGTGGGCTCCTTGTTTAAGTGGTATAAACCACGTTGGACAACAGACATGTCTCTCTCTCTCGAGGCAAGAATTGGAAGTCTTTTCTGAATGAAGGGTAGGAAGCTGAGATGCAAACATTACTTAAAAGCCATTTTTATCCGATGAATTTATTCAGCAGACTCATCTATTTCCTTTCAGTATTGATGTTTATTTCGCAAAATTTATCCACGATACACACCAGTAGTGAGACTAAGCCTTGTAGACAAAGCTGCCAAATATCGTTGAGATCCTTGTCTTTGATTGGAGTCCCATAATAACTAAAACAAATGTTATTTGTCAGAATTGAGTCAAGTGCTACTCATTATATCGGTTTTTGCTTATTTACTATTTTACTTTAAAAGGTACATCTTTTTTGTAGCAAGCTCAAAACAGTAAGATGCGCCGGCTGAGCAAAGCGGTGACAATATTTAAACATTCGCACTTTATTCTTGAGCTCCCATTCGCTGAAATTGGTCCAGGTATAGACATTTTTTTGTGTGTGTAATGTGATTTATTAGTTCCCAGGCATAGACAGCCAGCCCACACGCTTCACGCAGTCTTTAATAATCACACTTTTTTCCACTCCCCATCATGAAATCGATGTTGTAAAATTTCATTGAGTTTTGAGAAAAGGCGCAAAACAGGATGCTACCTTCGATACCCCCTGATTGAAAAACGAGAATTTGTAAGGAACATCTTTCCCTCAAGATAAATGCCCAAGGGTGGGTGTTTTCGGAATAAGTAAAAAGCAGTAAATCTCATCTAAAGCTGTCTCGAGACCTTTATCAATTCAGAAAAAAAAAATCAAGATGGAGAAGATAGAATTGCATGCTAACCATAAGTTATTTGACTACGTGTGTTAAAAACTACTTTTATCCTGGTTGATCAATAGTGCTAGCTCATCCGCACTGCACTTTTCGAATTCACTTCGTATTATCTCGAGCTTTTTGTTTCTCAATCACATACTCCCACTCTCGAACCGTTCCAACTTATGTTCCATTGATGCAGGTGCAATGAACATGTTGAAGTACGAGTGCCCAAGGGGAGTGCCCGATGAAATTCTGTCGAAAAATGCCGTCTACAATGCTTGAGAGGGCTATATGATGAAATATATTTTACTGATGATAGGTATAATGTTAAAATACTTTGTTTCAGCATTGTTAGGGTTTGCAATAATCAATGTACTGTTTGTAACTTAGATGCTAGTCCAATGTACAGTATTGGAGTTGCATATTCAGACAATTTAGTTGCATAAAGTTACATATAGAAGTATTTGACAGCCAGGCTCTCGGTTTTTTCTTGCGAGATGTGCAAGGTCATGCTGTTCATGGACATGACAAGCCTGAGCCCAAGATCTGGGAGGAGCTCTCTCCTACCAACCATGAGTTCTTGCACATAGTGTTTGCACAGTACATGCTGCCGGCGTAACTACAATTGCAATTCCGTTACCATACATGTCGACCAGTTGAAGGGTGTAGGTATTTGTATAAGAAGTAACCCCCAAGCACGCTTACGCAATTTACATGGATCAAACCGAAACAAGACTTTTTAAAGTAGTGTTTGAAAGTCCACGATTCAGCTGGAGATATACCCGTGAAAAACATCCCTTGCTTCCCGGAGAGTAACGACAGGATTATTTCTGTAAAACTGGACCAAGAGTTGGGTGGTGTGATGGTTTTGGCTTTCGCTAGTATGTAATAATAGTACATTATTTGAACTGGACCTGTAGGTCAACAAAATTCATTCATCTTGCTTCCTTCCATCCGTTCTCCTTTCATAGTGAACTTTCACATGCATGCCGTGCACTTTCTTATGAACAAGCTAATAACAGACAGCAGCACAGTCAAACTATTGCCCTGAAGACTAATAAATCATGAGAAATGTATTACTGAACGCCATTACATATACGGAAGGCAATGAAGGGTTTCTAGTCTTGGAATCAATACATTTCGGGTACTTTAAAGTTCATCGCGTAAGGGCTTCCTCTAACACGACCATGCATTCCAAAAGAATAGTGATTAGGGCCGAGTTACCATGCTTTTTTCTATTGAAGTAGAAGAAAACCTAAGTAGCTATTGAAAAGTTAGAACCGCCGCAAGATATTCGCCAAAACTTATAAAACACATGTTATGCTGCTGGAAAAAGCCATCCACTTTTTCCTATTCGAAGTCCACGACGACGAGTATCCAAGAGGATATTTATACCAACTGGATAACCGCACTGCATGTTCACCTTCTACAGTATGCAGCCGATCATTCAACAAAGAAATGATATTTGCCGAGAAGCAAATTAACAAGGTCGCTTGTTAGGATCATCAAAATGATTGGTGAGAAATGGATAGATTTCCCAAAATGGCATCGTATTTCCTGCTCTTCTGTGCTGGCCTTGTCTTTGCTGATAGCGGAGTGGTAACAACAGCAGGTTTGGGCCACTCGATGATAATCATAGGATACAAAACCTTGAGTTCCGTTAATGAATGTGGTATCAATTCCCCCGAATTATATTACATACAGTACTAATGATAATGTTGTTGAGTTTGCTGACAAATCTTCGCCAAATGAATTATGGATGTGAATTCAAGGATTGCCAAACTGATTTCCTTCAGAAGAAATATTTCTTATTTTAACCAACGGAAAGGTTTGCCATATGAAGATACTATTGAAATAGGAGATAGATCAGATAGCATGAGGTCATTATATCATTCCTTATCTTTGTCACCCAGAAGCTTATTTTATTATTTTCCATTTAAGTCAGCTATCAAACGATGGTACCTGTGTTCTACGATAAAGGGGTAAGAGTATAATGAAACTGCAATCCGGTTTTTGACAGAAGAAAGCGCATTTAGGGGTGCTTCCAGCGCCGATACGACAGGGATGCTGTTTTTCCAAAAATGAATGTCGCAAAAGGAAGAAAAATAAAGTCGTTAGCGAACTACAAAAATAGAAATCGGTTTGGTCAGTTTAGTATGAAATCAGTCAAGAATTTCTTTTACACTAACCTATTCGAATACTATAATTTCCATCCTTTTTAAGTTTTTGCAATACTTACGACTTTGTCTAAACGTCGCGAACTTCTGTTGCTCGGATTATTTGATTTTCAATCTTTACAGACAGGACATGTGGACGAGAGTTTGGTGTATGGCCAGCAAGAATGGATGGCGTTGCCAAGGCATGAAAGTTTCGACCGGCGTTGATATCTCTTTGCCAAACGCGTGAGCAGTTGTTACAGACTGCTACGCCATGCAATTTCGAATCGTCGACCTCTACGTTTTCCTTGTCTTGGCGACCACACGTACTACAAATCTGGCTTGTGAATGCCTCTCCAACCGTTGACCATGATTAAGCGTCCACGGGACTCGGCCCTTTTCAGTAGCTTTCTGAGAGACTTAGCTTGTCCATGGGCTTGCCCCGAAATGTTCTACTTTAAAGTTTCCGTCTCCTACACATACAACATTGCAAATTTCTGGATCTGTAGCAGTGTATGATACCTTTCTCCTTTTGTTTCTAAAATACCAACGGCAATCAATAAACCAATACACACTTCATGTGTGAACATTAATGGCAATTTGACTTACTGCTTTAAAGTTAGTAGCTCTTGACTATCCTTCCCACGGTGTCGACGTCTTTTCAGTTTCACAGGTCCGTCACAGTGAGTTTGTGCTTGTATTACTGCTTGGCTGACCTGGCGATGCGCTGGATGATTGTATTTTCGACCTCCATTGATAAAAATATTCACCATTTCCGAATGGACTTTTTGCTTTCCTCTGTAGTTGAGCAATATGGGAAGTTGGACAAAGGATTGTTGTATGTAATCTTGTATATTTCCCAAGGCGAGCCGTTTTTGCCGAACCAAGATTTGATTCAATGTCGACAATACCGGCTTCTTCTTTCCATTCACAAATCCTTGTGTTGGCTTTCTTGTAACCTGCCTTTACAAATATTCTGCGGCAGAGAACTGGAGAACCTGATGGTGTTTGTTGGTTGCAGATGAAGGTTGGTTGTAGACTGTGTGGTTGCTGTTATCCACAACGAAGACTTGGGTTACTCCAGGATCTACGCCCCGGATCTTGCATAAGGGCAGATATTCATGCGAAATATCTTGTAAATCCAATGACGGGAGACGGTCTTAGGGTATAACCTTTTTGAATGGTAAGGACACGGCAAAGTTATTGGTTAGGCAGTGGTTTTCAAATTACCCACGTCTACATTGTCCCATAAACAAAGGTAAGAGCGCAAGATCAAGTCCATTGATTTTTTTCTGTATCTTACCCTTTAAGTTTCCTCAAATCGAATATTTCGAAGTGCGGATATGCACGATCTGTGGGCATCGATGTTTTTTGAGGAACCGCAAAGCGGCCAAGCCCAAAGTGTCGTAGAACTGCTCCTAGCCTAATATAGCCCAGATGAATGTACTTCAGAGTGAGAGCTGGAACAGGGACCATGGTGAACAAACCAGACTCCGTTTTCACAAGGAACTTAGGTGCCATTTGCCAGTTCTGTTGCACATCCAAAATGAATGTGCATACTTGTGCAATGGATACATCGCCGAACACAGGCGGCAGCCGGGTTGGATGGAATTGTATATTTTTGTTGACTATTTTGGTAACAGCTCTTATGAGAGTGATTTTCTTGCGATAAGATAATTGAGACCATTCAGGTAAATTGGCGAGAAAGTGTCTTGTCCAAACAGGAGTTGCCTTGTCTTTGACAGTTGGTTCCAGTTGCTGGTCCCCTTCGTTCCAAGATTCCATTTCTGACAGAATTTCAAACATAATTCGCAGGAACGAATGTGGATACTCTGATAGTGTGGCAGTAGTGATTTTAATGTCGTTATCCGAAGTAGTTGTACTGTCGATATCCATACCCGTGAGGCTCAAAGTTCCAACCGATGATGATACACTAGAAGGGCCAGCAGTGGACGGGACAGCCATGGAAGGAACAGCAGTGGACGAAACATCCATGAGCGACGTAGCGTCCTGATCTGGCATGGTAAGCCGCTGCCGTTACAGGCATATATTTTCCCGTAGAGAGGCCCATTTTTCACTGTTGCGGTCTACCAGAGTCAGCAGCAACACGCTCAGCTGGTCGTCTATATCTGGCGAATGTGCAATTTGTGGCCATTCTGCAGGGAAGTTATCACTCTTGATCGTCAATTGATACACAAATTCAGCGTACGCTTTTGCTTGGTAGGGTTTCAAAGACTATGGTATACAGTAGTTTATGCAAAAACAAACAGGAAAGAAAGGTTGTAAGTGAATATTTCTGGTTGTCCTTATTGTCAAGCTTACCGGAATACGACGCAGTATATACGTCTGGAGATAGGAAATGTAAGATTGATCGAAATTCTCTGCAACGTCTGACACGAAATTGGATGCGCATTGATTTGCTGATGTATGAAAGAATGGCACTGAGTGCAATGGGACGGCAATCAGGGTCCGATGATGGTACTAAGCTGCAGCGTGCGCTTGGGTATTATTGAATGAATTCATCAAACTTGCTCTTGATGTTAGATCGCAGGTCATAGTCAAATATTGATTTGTTGGAAAATGTTTGACCAAGAAGTAGCTGAAAGATTCTCGTAAAAAAATGCTTGTCGAACAACCATGGATAAATTGGTAGCCGTTCGGCTAACCTGTAGTGATGTAGTACAGCAAAAAAAGATGGAAGTGGATAACGATTTTCCGATCGTGAGCAACCACTGCTTCCCGTCCTTGAGTAAACTGGGTTTTTTCGGCTTCATCCATATTCTGCAGTAGGTTTTGCAAGCCATGGTTGATCACGTAATGCGGACTTCTACATTGCCAAGCTTCTCTTTGGTTTTTATCCGCTGTGGCCTCTCGCATCCTGGACATATGGAGTTTGAAGCACGCATATGAGTCAAGGACGAAGCTCGTCGTTGCTCTTCTTCTGCTATATCCCCATGAGCTTTGGCTTCTTCTGCAGCTTTGACGCACGTTGGACAAGGTCTTCTTTCCGCGGTTGAACTTGATTGTACTGCCGTCTGACGTCGTTTTCTCGCTGCTTTCTTTTCATTTTTTTTCGTCTTGATCCTGTTTCCTCTTTCTTGTTTGCCGACTTTTTCCTCGCTTTTGCCGCTTCGAAGCTTGAAAAGATACAAGTCAGACGCACGACTTGAAGCAAAGCAAATAAAAACTTACGCGGCTGTTCATCTTCAGCTGTTGCATTTTCAGCTGCATTCTCAGCTTCTTCAAGTAGTCGTCTTTGCTTTTCTTCTTATGAACTCACGCACAGCTCTGGACATCAGTCTTGTGAGGAAGAAGGGAAATGAGAGTCAAAAAAGAAAAGAATCGAGCGATAAATAGAAAAAGCTTTCTCACAGCTCTTTTCAACAAAGAACAACGACAGACTAAGTTTTGATTTGCTACCGTAGACTTGCCAAGTGCGTGGCTACTCCTCCTGAAACTCATTGTCCATTTCAATATATTTTGTATCATAAATAATCCATTGTTCGAGACTTTTTTTTTAAGGTAGACGACAAAGAACCTCAGAAAACCTATAAAAACCTATAAATCAACCACTTGATGAGAACCTGAAGACGTATTTGTTATAGGTACGGCAACACATAATCGCAAACACTATCAAATTAACGATGTTGTGTGCCTTGACGCATTCTAGGTGGCGTTGTCTCGGGATGCTAATTTGCCCACTTCCTTTGACACCAGTCACTGACCCAGCTTCCAACGTAATTGAAGAATGTGATACCTTCCAGGATCTGAATCAAAAATACTGGACGAAGCTGAAAAGCGTCGATCGTCATCAGAACAGGAAATACACTTCTCGCTAGCAATGTAAATGATCGGCTGTCTACTCTAAACTAACTAACGTCGTTTCCACTTTTGTAGTCCGCTAACGACAATTCAGGCATCTGGTAGTTGTCTCGCTATTTCATTGTTTGATAGATAACCATCTTACAAAAAAATCCCGACAATTTCAACCCACGACGAAGAACTTTAGAAATGTAGCACTTCCCTCTCTCCTTGCTGTCTCGAAGTTAAAACACGGGGCCGAGACCCTGTCAAGGAATGAGTTTATACTTTAGGGGTAAGTAAAGTGACATTCAAGGTATGAGACAGAAACGGCTCTTACGCCACTCTGACTTCGGCTTGCGTCCATAGGGTAACCAAAATTCATGCAACTAAATGGATGTTCGAAGTAGCGTATGAATGATGCTTCTTGAATCTTTCCTATACGTCCTTTCCAAAAAGCAATATCTCATTTTGCAAAATTTATATACACAAACACCAAATCCGGCGACATTGATATCTGGATAGTGTACGTCTTGCCACTTTTGCTCTGGTGCACCTCGTGGGATGGGCTACCAAAACAGAAAAAATTCACAGCTCAGATCGGGCACGGCTCAACTATTTGCCGTTGACCTGACTGACATGCATACTCTAAGATCCGATTTGGGACCATTCATGGCCTTTTCGAACATAATTCATTGATAAAAGAAAGTAGTATCATCAAAGTCTTCTCAGCTTGCGGAGGGAGTTGTTTCATTGCCAATAGCGTCTGTTTCTCCTGATCCTCATTTAACAAACACGCAGCAGTATCGCATAGCAGGTCCTCCCTACAAATGTGTACTCACCATAACTAAACTCACCGGAACTAAGCTCAGGTACAACCAGGACCCCCAGGTAGGGAACGTTCCTTCCAGATCAAAGCATAGTCGTCATTCTTGTTTTTTGTCTGTTTCACGAGTTTCGAGGTAAAACATCTATGGTACTACGTTTATTTTTTACCCGGCTCTTAAGGAGTGATCCAGATTCTCCATAAAGTGGAGATCTCCGAAAATGTCGTTGTTTGGTTTAAATATGGATTCAGCCTTGTACTTCGTTGATAGAAGGAATCGATTCAATAAAATGCATAATACAAAAAAAAAGTTCAATAAATGCAACGTTACATACCTTGGTCTATCGGCTGCTGCCGACGTCCACAGGGCTTTGACAACAAATTAGCGCTTATTACTTGCTTCTTGCATCATCAAGTCGTTCACGATTCTCGCGGTAACATGACTCACAGACATACCTTGTACGCACACAGGAACATCGCACGCGGAAACAAAGGAATCTCAATCGCTTTCTTAACTGTTGGATGGGCCATTTAGCAACGGCAATTCTCCAATTTCTTCCAGCGCGTTACACAACTCCTCACGGACTACTAAGGGTATTCCACTTCTCCAAATAAAAATAACTGGAGCGTACAGGGTTTTTATGCAATCTGAGATGGTTTTTATAAAATCAGAATATATATGCTATCAAATGACCAATGCATGAATGGATAATGGCAGTGATAAATATCATGCTGTTTTACAAAGATTATTACCTCGATAGCGCGCTGGGCATGTGCCTAAGTTGTCTCAGCGTATTGAAGCGCCGTTCTTCGTTAAAGGTTTTTGACTCATCCAGTTCTGACATTGGTTCTTTATGGATTTTAACCTTAAGTTGTCAATCCATATTTCATTTCCTTTCTTGTCTAACTTTAGAAAGAACATAAGGTCAGTACTGCAGTGCCTCAACCTAGAATGCCCTGCAAAGTAAAGCGTCCCAGCGTTTCTACCATCAGTTGGCGGAATAGACATTGCTTGTCGTAAAATTGACCCGTATCCGGTGGCCAAACATACATTGTCAACTGATCACCAGGTGGTAACATGTCTACGCAACTTACTCTATGCTAAACGCAAAAAGACTTACAGTACCATTTATTTAATAGAGTTAAATACTTTCCGAGGACAATTTTTAAATTAAAAATTTTTTTTCTCAATAGTACTGAATGAGGTTTAGAACAAAGCCGTTGCCTGAATAGTAAAATTGGATTATTTCATAGCTTTCTTGCTTACTTTGTTTGCAAAAGAGTGGAACACAGCTTTGGCGCAAAAAAAAAGAAAGACAACCATACGCATAAATAGGGTTCTGATATGATCACAGTAGAAGATGAAGACTATAGAAAATGTTGAGCCTTTTATGTGGTTGCTTAAGTAGGAAATTTGTTACAGGAGAGGTAGAATTAGTAAGGTCTAACGCCAACTTTTTGTCATACGATATAAATTTTCTAATGCACCTTCAAGTACTGATTTCTTCCCAAAAAAAAGAAAAAGTCATCATGGAGCAGTATATCAGTGCTATACTAGTTGAAGAACAATGCTGTTATTAGAACAAAACCCTAATCCCGTGCATTTAAAAGGAAGAAGTAGCAAAAAGCAATGTGCACAGTTATTTATGGAACAGTCTAGCGGAACCTCGTTCCGCGAAATTCATGAAGTACACTTCCCTTGTTTGCCACTCTCCATTCTAGATTAACGTTTGTCCATCCACTAGTAATGAAACAACAGAATAAGGGTTTTTTTCTTGGCAAACAACTCTATAAGAAAGAGATATGGATAACTAAAGCACATAAAAGGAAAGCGCCCATATGACTGAAGTAAAAGGGCTTTTTCGTTTGAATTCAACAGCAACACACTATCTATTGGTTCTCCTAAGGCATTGAGGCTATGCAGATTGTCAATTTTATAATGGGAAGACGTCATTTTAACTCACCGTGTTCTTTGATCTCAGAAAACCAATAGCCTTTTTCAGTGTAATTGTTTCAACAGCTATTTGGAAAGCAATACCATTTTGTTGTAATTGTCTTTCCTCTTTGTAAGATATATCATTGCTTTTTGAAATATGACATTTCCCGGTTTCCATTGACCGCAGTTATATATACATAAATCAAATAGTAAAGGAAGGGTATGTATGTGAGACTAGAACTTGGTATGGCTTCCGTTCATATGAGCTGAGCACTTTTTTTTTTTCACATTAGTAAAATCCCTCTTTCTTCTTTGTTTTTTTTTCTTTTTTTTTTCACCACCTCTTTCTAGTCAGCATGCTTTCGCAGAACATATTCTATTACCGTAATCATTGTAGCTTCTGGCAGAGGCCATTCGGATATACGCTGCCTCTCCATCACTTTTTTTCACATGTCTCTTGTGCAAATTGGTCAGGTTTCCATTGCTCATTTCATCAGCGTGTTGGGAATAAGGTGTTGTCAAGGGTTCTATAAGATTGTCCTCATATCTATTGTATCTATTAAGTTGTTGTATGTGCGCAGGTTTGGATTCTTTTTTGATACACCAGCTTAGCCGACCAGCCCAAGAACACAAGTAGTTTCATATTGCCCAAACGAGTTTCAGGTTTCTTTATCTGCTATCAAAAACATGGTTTCTTTGAGAGGATGTCAACACGGTAGGCTTTCTCGGATGAACTAAATTCGAGTCAGGATGAATGAGTGTTTTGTAAAGAATGCTTAATAAGGTTTTAGTATCAGGCTATAAGGTTTTTCATTTTTATTTTTGAATTTAAACTGTACTAAACGGAAAAATACTTGCGACTGTTCTGTGGAAGTAAATTCATCATTTTGTTGTAATTTTTTGTGGTCTAGACTTTCTGGTGATAATGAATCTTTAATTGAAGCCTTGTCTAGTTGTTGATGATCTGCATAATCAGCTGAGCCTGTTCATAACTTAATGTCTGTGAGTCATCGTCTGACGTTGACATCTATCTGATCTACCGTCTATTATTTAAAACAAGAAAAAAAAAATGGATAATCAAAGATCATCATCGTGGTTGCCTCCGTGAATGTGTGCTGAGAAAGGATTGGTGCAGATAGGCGTCGTCAAGGCATTCGTGGCGTAAACTTTTTCGGGAGGAAATAGTATAATCCATTTTCTGTCTTGTTTTTTTATTATTATTATGCTTTTTTGTGAGTGAAGGAAGATTTTCAACAGTAATATACAATCCGCGTCATTGTTATTGGTGAGCTGACCAAGCAGCAGGATCTGGATTTACATGGGCTGTGTCTCCTTTACGAGTTTCGTGCAAACGTTCATGTTTACGTAAGGAACGTAGGTGGTAATATGCCTTGCCACAGTCTTTATACTGACATAGGTAGGGTCGTACGTTGCTGTGGATTTTTGTGTGCGTTGTCAATGAATCGGGACGGGAAAATCGTTTGCCGCACCCTGTTCTATAGTTAACGACAGCCGCGATGTACAGTTTATGTACCTGGCTCAGTGCAAACAAACGGACGTTCACCGGTATGCGTTCGAAGGTGATTGTGCATTTTATGTCGTTTCGTAAACGGTTTTTGGGTACGAATACAGTCTTTCCAGCCACAGTAATATAATGCCTAACAGACACAAATAAAGTAAGAAAATGAAATATTTTTTTTTCTTTTTGGTTACCTTGCCACTGCCAATATGTTCATCTTTGACATGATTGATTAGTTCGTCTAAATTCCGTAATTCAAGAAAACAATGCATCCAAAGACATTGAAACTTTTCTTCTTCTTCTTCGCCATCCTCTTCATCATCGCCGTCGTCCATATCACTTGGTTTATCAAATCTAGAAGCTTTCATGTCAAGGTTAGTTTCCTGCAGAAATGCATTCGAATGGTTAGTATATGTTTCTCACCGTTTTTCAGACTATCGGCTACTCGTTTTTCTTGTTCAAGCTCCATTACTCGTTCCATGAGCTGTTCATGTGAAAGCTGTTCGAGTTCTGCTGACAAAGGACTACTGACAAGAGGTGAAGAAACATCCATTAAACGTCTTTCCATCTCATTTAAGCTTGGTGTTGGTGGAAGCTCGAGTCTTCCAAGCGATTGATGTCTTTTTGCTTTTAGTAGTTTACGGAACATAGCCTGGGGTATATCAGCGTTCATTTCTTTTGTTTCGCTCGGCTGATCTTTTGATTTGGCATTGTAGGGTGTGGACACTGTATGACGACGAGGCAGTGGCCGCCGATTCCTACGGTAGAATTCTTCTGCTTCCTTGATTATTGGTGCACCATAGTTCTAAAAAAAATAAATAAACCATCAATATAACAGTGTAAAAATTTTTCTTCTTTTTTACTTGTTGGAAGGTTTGAGGTACATCATGCATCGTTAAATTCTTCGTGGGTGTTTCAAGCATGGTAGGAACAACAGGAAACGCTTGATGTTGCGTATAAAATGGATTACCATTGACTGTCGTCATAGATCGATGTGTGTCGTTGGTGGTCCCGAAATAATCGCCCGCAAAATTCACCACCATCGGCGATAAATTTGCTGGCATCTGTTCAAATGGCTGCTGTACAAACATTTGTGGCTGTTGTTGATGTCGATGTTGTTGTTGTTGTTGTTGATGCTGCTGCTGCTGTTGTTGTACCGTAGATCCTGAATAGTCAGGTGATACTAATAATGGTTTCTGCACCACCTGACTGTAGACAGGGGGCGTTTGCGGACGAGCTTGATCGAGTGGCATCATCATATTCATCATGCCCGTTGAAGGCATGGGCATTTGACTTTTGACGATTGGTGCTGGTGTAATATGCATTGCTGTTGTCATACCTAGTGGGGAAGCTTCTCGCCGTCGCTGCTGAAACAAGCTTGCTGCATGATGTTGTGCCTGAATTGTTGCATCATTTAAATAATTCTGCTGCACCATGTATGAATGCTGCGAAGGAACAGAAGGCGTCCCTAGAGCCTTTTTTTAACAGAAAAAAAAAAAAAAGGTACGATGAGCTAAGTTGTTAATAATAAAGGTTAAGATTGTCTTACCATGCCTGTGTGGAATATTAAGTCATTTGGTAGAGCACCGGGAGGTATCATTTGATTCAGGGCACTATCACGGTTATGACAGGTATCGCCACCTGTAGCAATAACTGTACAAGTTAATGGATGGCTGTCCATGGGAAGCGGAGTCATTTGCGGGAAAGAAGATAGAGGCCCGAAACAGATAGAGGTTAATATATAATTTATGTATGGCAGAATTTCTCTGTCGAATAAAAGGATCTAAATAGACATGAGGAAAAGGAATGGCATGCGAATGAACGACCTACATTCGAAAAACTAGATCAGTAGTAAACCAGTAAAGCTCAGCCGCATAGACGACTATTAAAACACCTCGAAGAAGAGAAGGAAAATTGATGTGAGAAAGAACGTTATAACATCTCGTTGGTACCAATCCAATCATCTCTGTTTAGAAGAGCAGTCTTTTTTTTTTTTTTGTGTTGCGATGACAACAAATCTAAAGTTTTCCATTTTCATCATTTTTTTTTATTTTGTTATCATTTCTTTATTTCTTTTCTTTTCTTTTGACTGTCGATCATTTTTTTTTCAGCCGACAACACTATGGAATATGTTTAGATTTTCTTGTATCAATGTCGTTTGCCTTGGCAAAGTTTCGTGTTGTACGACCTAGTTCGAGACACAAATAGCCATGCAAAAAGAACAACATATTTTTTTTTTTTGTTGGTACTTTAACCGCACATAAAAAAGTGTGTTCATTTGGCCAAGGTCATTTTGTACTCCCGTATCTTCAGACTCCGTCTTCGAGTTGTGATAGTTCTCGATAGAGTCGATTTTTGGGCAACCCAACCTAAACGTTATATCCATATTAAATCAATCGAAATGTACATGTAATGTACTCACAACATTCCAATAATCGCCCTCAATTGATTCAACGAATAATGAAGCTTCTCCTTGAATGCCATATCCTCCAGCCTTGTCAAACGGTTCACGCGACTCAACATCTGGGATAAAAAATTAGCTCAGCCATTGCACCGATATGTTCGTAACTTACATGCTTTAATTGTGTCTGCATCAATCTCGGAGAATGTAACACGTGTGGACTCGACAAACGTCCGCTCACATGGACCAAGCACACAGACACCCGTCAAGACTTGGTGTGTCTTACCGTTTAATTTTTGCAACATGTCCGTTGCGTGATCGTAATCTCGTGGCTTCTCAAGCACGTGGCCATCAATGACGACAACTGTATCTGCCCCAATAACAATATCTGCTTGGGGAAGCAAAGGATCAGCCTAAAGGTTTTAGTTAGGTGAAAGTCCTCCTCTTTCCCTTCTTCTCCCCGCGCGAACTACCAAAACCTTAATTTATTTTTTCCTTCCTTTATCTACTCACTTGGCATCTTAATAACACTTCCTTTGCTTTCATTCTTGCTGTATCTTTTACATAGTCCTCTGGTGTTGCATAAGCGAAAGGATCATTTTCGTCTGGTTTTAAAGTCGTGACAACCTGGAAGGCCAGTCCCTGAAAAGGAAAAAAAAAAAGCTTAAGCCACAGCAGCTACTTTATTTTGTCATTTTTACCATTTCAGTAAGGATCTCTTGTCTTCTCGGAGAAGCAGAAGCAAGGACCACTGTTTTATTTGATAAGAACCGTAACTTGGGCCAGTCGATAGGCATGATCGAAAGAGCAAAAAAATAAAAAATAGAAGAGATACAGAAAACGGACGTCTGGCCAACAAAAAATTTGGAGGGCAACGTCATCATTTAAAACAGTGCACCGACTGCCTGGCTGTTGTTTTTCGAAGCGCTCATTTTCCAACCTCCCCACTCTGATCGACCATGGTAACGTTTTCTACTCTATTAGGATCTACGACCGCTTACAATGTTCATTACAGCCCGTTCCATTTGAAGCATTGTTGCCATTCGGCATTATTGGCGCCTTCTTCGTGGCCACCACCGTAGGCTTGTCTACTGTTAAATATTACTCGAACGAAAGAAAGGTAAAATGTCCCTCGATGAACGTCCACAACTCATCAGACGACCTCGCATCGTTAGCCTACCCGATACAACCTTGATAAATGGGATATCCAAATGATGGAACGCGATAGACGCTTAACGGGAACGAAACGAGGCCAATCGGTAACTTTCTATTTCTTTTGTCATGTTGCAAGAAACACGTAGACTAACGAAACAACACGATAGACCAATCCCACAGCACCATTAGGATTTGCAACCAACAGGTAAGAAAATCAACGAATATGCACCTTTTTACGACTGACGCGGTTTTGTTTAAAGTGTGTGGTACTTGGAGAAGTCCAGAAACCACTAGACTTGATCATGTATAAACAATACGGACAAAATACAACGGACGATAATTCAAGAAAAAAAATTGTTGTTGTTATCATGTTGAAAAATGGATTGGATGCAGATTTTGTGTGAGACAAACTAATCGCAACGTGCGGCATGCGCGTTTCTGTCCTTATGCACCAGAAAACAGTCAAAAACGCCATCGACTTACTGCATCATAGAACATCTTTTTTTTTTCTACCTTGGGCTGTCACACATTCGGAACGGTTATTGTTCGATGTGTCGATCTCGGATCACTGTTTGTAGCAGATGGACTCATGCGCTCTCCTCCCCCTTTTTTTAAAGTTATTCCGCATGTCGTCATTGTCATAAAGCAGAAGATCACTTGCACCAAATACTCTTCTGTTTTCGATGCATGCTCATGCGAAACTCAAGTTGCATTATGATACATCCGTGTAGATGCATTAAAATGGGAATAGGAGTGCGTTTTTCTTTTTTTTTTTGCGAGAAAAACAGCCTCCACATACTAACCTAACTACTACCACCCTAGAGATTCAAAAGAAGATCATCACCTTGAGAAGGGTTTCCCTTACTGGATTTTAAGAAAGTCAGTTTCGTCGGCAGTTATTGAAAGACATGAATGAATCAGAAAGGGTCTGGGCCAACCACTTCCTAACCTGCATTTTCCTGATTCGGACTACCAATTTCCCATAAATGGCCATCCTTTTTGTATTTTGTTTCGGTTCCGTGTTCCAGTTCTTCCTCCATTCTCCTTATCCAAATAAACGATGGCAATACCTCACGGTTCTGCCGTTTCCTCAGCGCGAAGTAAAGCTCCCTTTGTTTCTATCGAATCATTTTTACCGTTTCTGCTTTTTAGGTTCGAGGTCGTTGCATCTCGACGACAGTGACGACGAAGTTCTCATGCCTCGCAATGCCATTGAGAACCGTGCATTGCTGTCAGCAGACGACCATATACCCCGGTACATGACCGCCTCACCGAGTAAGTTCATGGAAAGTCTGCTTTGGCCCCTCATTGATATGACTTTTCTTTTTCCTTCACCGTAGTCCCTTCTGCTCGTATTCTGACAGAAAATACCCCTAAGGATACCTGGAGTCTGATCAAGATCCGATCCAAATACTATCTTCCTATTTTGCAGTGGCTTCCTCTTTATAACCGTCAACTGTTCTGGGGAGATGCTATTGCTGGTCTCACGTTGTCGTCATTGTTAATCCCCCAAGGTTTGTCATATGCTACTGCCTTATGCAAACTGGACGCTATTCATGGTTTGTACGCTATCGCGTTTCCCGCTATCACCTATGCTGTTTTTGGCATGTCCAGGTACAATAAGGATTGACCATGTGATGTTTTATCTGACCGGGGACGGGCCAAATGGGCAGACAAATGTCGGTAGGTCCTGAAGCTACACTGTCGCTATTGGTCGGCTCTTCGATTGCGCAGGTGACACGGTTGGATAGCGATACTCCGGTAGATCCACTCGCCTGGGCATGCCTTGTGACTCTATTCGTCGGTCTGTTCACCTTTTTGCTTGGTATTTTCCGTCTGGGCTTCCTTGACAGTTTGATGAGCCGCGCGCTGTTACGTGGTTTCATTACCGGCGTGGCGCTGGTCGTGATGTTACAGCAAAGTATCATTTTACTCGGACTTGTGGAACAAAGCGAAGCGTGGGGAATTACCGAAGCGTCTTCGAGTGTTGACCGAGTCTTTTTTCTTCTCAAAAATTTCCGGTCGGCGCATGGCCTCACCACTTACGTCTCGGTTGCCTCCGTCACTTTCCTTCTCAGCATACGCGTGCTGAAGTCCAAACTGGGCCGCTTCAAATGGATCCAGCTGTTCCCGGAAGTGCTGCTTACTGTCGTCATTTCCGTATTGTTGACGCAGTACTTTGGGTGGGACAGCCAAGGTTTAGGAATTCTTGGTGACATCCAAAGCTCTGGCATCCCTCTCCCTTCGATCCCAGCCTTCCCCGATCACAAGCATATGAAAGATCTACTTGTGACGTCGGCCATGATTTCGGTGATTGGTTTTGTCGAGAGCGTGGTGATTTCCAAAACCTACAGCGGAATCCATCACTACCACGTGAGCGCCAATCGTGAACTTGTCGGCTTGGGTGTAGCCAACGTTGTCAGCGGACTTTTTCAGGGTATACCTGCCTTTGGATCGGTAAGGTTACATCGATATGCACTATTGCGTTTTTCCGATAGCATGGTTTTTGGGGTAGCTCACTCCTGTTTTCTAGGTTGCTCGTAGTAAAATTAATGACAAAGCGGGCGCTCGCACGCAAATGGCATGTATGATTGCCGGCTTCATGGCTCTGATTGCTATTTTCTTCCTTTTGCCCTGCTTTTACTATCTTCCCAAGGCCGTCCTGTCTGCCATTATCTTTGTTGCGGTCTTATCGCTATTGGCCGAGCTTCCGGAAGATTTGCACTTTATCTTCCGGCTAGGCGCTTGGCGCGACTTTGCACTACTGACAGTTACTTTCTTGGCCACTATCGTGATCTCTCTGGAGTTTGGCACATTGATTGCGGTGATTATTTCACTGCTGCTCACAATTAAAGAAACAAGCTATCCCCGCATTACGATTATGGTAAGTCCTGTGATCGTTTTTCGTCAGAATTTAACCCCGCAGTACAGGGACGTGTGAAAGGGACCAACAACAAGTTCAGACCTATCCAAGACGGACCCGATGAGATTGAGCATTTGGAAGACGTATCCATTGTTCGCATCGAAGAGCCGTTGTTCTTTGCCAACACAGGACAGCTAAAGGATCGCCTTCGCCGGTTGGAGCAGTTTGGTGACATGTCCATCCATCCTTCTGAAAGTCCACGTCTAGCGGAGTCCTCGTACATTATCTTTGACGTGGATAACATGCCCTACATTGATGCCAGGTACAAAAGAAAAGAAAGAGAAGAAACATTGTTCTCAACGATTGACTTAGTGCCATGCAAATTCTGTATGAAATTGTCGAGGCCTACCACTCTCGCCAAGTCACTGTCTATTTTGTTCGATTACGCGAACGTCCGCTGGAGATGTTCCAGAAAGCTGGATTAATAGATCTGGTGGGCGAGGGTGCACTTTTCCGTAAAGTGCCCGATGCTATCGAGGCGATTGAAAAGGATATCCTAAAGTCGGGTGCAGATAGACCATAATTATAAAAAATATTTAAATGATTCTGAAATGCATTACCGATGAATTTGTGGCACCTTTTAGAGTGTCATCGGCTTCTTAAGTGAAAAAAGACATATTTTCATGATTGACAACTTGGATTACCTAGTTACACAGATCGCTGTGCTACACCTGTCGACTAATGAGGGCGATGAACGTGAACGAGAAGTTCCCAATGATGAGATTGGTGACTGTAATGAACAAATATAACTAGCAAATTCATGTTAAGTAAAAAAAAGAAAGAAAGAAAAAGAAAAACACTCATCCACCCATACACCAGAATAGTATGGTTGCATTCACCCAAGTGCCGCACGCTCCTTTTTCTCACCCATGCCGATGTGGCTCGTTCCTCTATTGGCTCTGTAACAGAGGCTGGAAAATGAAAATGCAGGGGGGGAAGTATCAAACTCTGATCAAATGCGTATTTGATGTGAAAAAGAAAGGAAGAAGGGTTCAATCTAGCCAAAAAGGCAAAACAAGAAGTTGTTTTTTCGTGATGGCGTAACTGCCACGCTTTAAGAAAAAACGTGTGCTTTTCAGGTTACCATGTGGCACTTTGTTTATTCTGAGTTTCTTAGCAATGAAATTGTGTAATGGATTCGTCATCTTTCGAGGGGAACAGCCGGTCATTCTTTGTTTCTCCTTCACTCCTTGACCCTTCTATCCCTTTTCCCCCATTGTTCGGTAAAAGATCAAAATTTCTCTATTTGATGTGTGCATGGTCAAAAGGAAAAAAAATGCTATTTTCAGAAAGACAGGTTTTGGTTAGTCTGTAACCTTTTTGTAAGACGCGTCATTTACATGATAGATGTGTGTGCATGCATAACTTTGTTACTTTTTTCATCGTGGCACTCAGAGGCACCTAATCGCACTGGCACCCAGCGAACATGGCAAATCTAACGTATTTGTTTGTTTTGATTTTCTCTTCTGTTTTTCTTTATTTCTTTATGGCTTTTTGCTGAGAGGTCTGTCGGAACAATAGTTTGGAACCTTATCTTATACTGACTATCCCTTTTTCAAACGATACTGACCTTACAAAGGTCGTTCACGTGCCTGACCTCAATCGTACGACAACGAAAAAAGAGGTTCTCTCTTTTACCCACACCAATCATCCCACGTTCTCCTCGTGCCTGCTTTCTTTCAAATAACTTCTTTGAGACGGAATAGAGTTGTCGGGATGACTGTCAACCCAGAAAGATGTTGTCGCCGACACTATGTACCAGCAATGCTTCGCTAAGGGTCTGTGCGTTGCCCGAGAGGTGAGGTGATCATTTGATATGCATTCCGCATAATAAGCTTTTAGCGACGTAGACAGGCATGCCCCTTCTCTTCTCCAGATATCAAGTCATTTTTTTTTCGAAGATTAGGGGTTCATTGTGAATGATGTGAGAGGGGTCGGGGGAAATATAGATGGCTCGTATTTGAGCCATTTATGGTGGAAAGGGGAGATGTCTGTTTTCTAAAGGCGTAAATAGAAACGCAATAAGGAGCCAAGCAAGATGAAATGAGAGTAAAAACGATCGAATGACTCAAAGCATGGACACAAAGCACAACTTCCGCACATTTCCCTTTTTTGTGAACTCCCAAGGTCTCCCTTTCAAAGACAATGATGAATTACTGACTACGTTTTTTATTCTTATTCTGATTGCTAACGAGAGCCTTGAAAAAAGAACCTTTATATAAAAAGGGTACTTCTCAGAAAAAATGATTTAACAAGCAAAACCTTCCACGGACCAACCAGTACCTTTTCTTTTTTTGTTCTTTTTCTTTGCCGCCTTTCCTCCATCATTATCACCACGACTACCATTACCATCACTACTACCACTACCACTACGGAACATTGACGACCCTCACATTACCTCTGATTTACACTGTAGCCATGGAACGGCGGAAACCGCGGCCACAGAATCCTCGGCCAAGACCACAACCGGATCCGCCCGTATCCCTACCTCCAGAACAAACACATACCTTCCGGTCCGTGACATCGACATTACGAAAAATTTTCTGCATACCTCGCACACCTTGTTCCTCTTCTACCTCTTCATGATTTATGCCCATTTCTTTATTTTTTTTCTATGATGATGATGATGATGAACATTTTTAGAGACTGATATGCCCCGTCTCTTTTTTATTTTTTAACTTTCTCTCTTGTTTATGCTATTTATATATGCTGGCTGCTATGGTACTTCAATTCTATTGCTTACATTATGATAATAAAACCAACACAAACAATCCTTAATAGGGGATACTTTATCGGAATCATATGCGGCAAAGGTTGTCATTCTGTGGTAGTTGACTTTCTTTTTTTTTTTAGTCCCCCAATTTTTTTTTCTTATTCTGCTGCTTGTCCCACGGATATAGATAATTATGAATGCACAGTCCATATATAGTTTTATGTGATGTAATCGATGTTCGTCGATCACGTAAAAAAAAATAAAATAAAATAAGAACGATCGGATGAACGGTGAGTTGCTATATACGGTTAACACCTCGAAAAGGTTGTTAAAGGATCGACATGCTTGTCTTTGGGTTTGTCGCTCCGAATATCGCGGACTGCTTTACCTTGCTGGAAAAACTTCATTGGGTAAATGAAAGGAAGAGGGCTTGGAGAAAAAAAAATAACCCTTTTTTCTTTTCCTTTTTCCTTTTCACGAGCGAAACATCACTATGAATTCCACCATGACCGTTTGTCCGATGGTGGGCTATGAATCTGATCGTGACAGCGACAGTGGCAATAGCACTTCCAGCAATCCTTTTGCTCGTATGGCCGTGGACGAGCGTGTACCAGAAGTAGAGAAAGGTGTTTCAACGGTTGACATTGGCGGTCAAAGTATTTTGTTAACCCAAGACTTGAGTGGTGGATGCGGCGGAAAGACATGGGAAGCGGCGTTTGTGATGGCGGATTATTTTGCTTGGAAGCAAAATCTCCAGGGGAAAAGTATTATTGACCTCGGCAGTGGAACGGGTTTAGTGGGATTGGCCATAGCAAAAATGACGCCACTCGATAAACTGCTGATTACTGATCAAATGTAAGGGTTTGCAAGGAAAATTGCAGTACTGAGATCATTACAACGCTAGACCTATGCTTGGTATTATGGAGGAGAACATACGACTCAATAAGCTGACCGAACAAGTCCAAGCAGCCGTTCTTGACTGGTAAAGCTTGCGTCTCTTCATGAGATATTCTCCTTCAAATCGAGAAACAGAGCTGTCGGCAACTAACCTTATATTCCATGTCCTGCTATTCCTACTTACTGTTGCTAGGGGAGAGCCTTTACCACAGATTGCAAACTTTCATCCCGATGTCGTACTGGCGTCGGACTGTGTCTATTTGGAAGTGGCCTTTCAACCGCTGATAGACACTTTGCTGATGTTGGCTGATGAGCATACCGATATTTATGTGAGTTATCGGAAACGAAGAAAGGCCGACAAACGCTTCTTTCAAATGGCACGGAAGAAGTTTAACATCACAGAGGTATGCACGCAAAGCAGACAGGGAGCATGGCATTAAAAATCGACCATAGGTAGAAGATGATCCAAAAAAATCAGACTATCAAAGACAGGGATTGCATATGTATCTATTTAAAAAGAAATAAAGCGAAAAAAAAAAAAGATAAAAGCATGACAAATAGGCTTTTGTTGCATGACGTTGTTATTATATTACACGAATGATTTTTTTTTTTTAGTTTAACGCTTCTAACAAGGGGCGCAGGACTTCCACAATCTTGTCACCAATTTCTGTTGTGGACTTGTCACCTTTGAGATCTCTTGTGCGGAAGCCATCGTCCAAGACTTTTCGTACGGCCGCCTCCACAGCCTCCGCCTCCTCCTGAAATCCAAGGGAGTATCTTAGCAAAAGTGCGGCGCTTAGGATGGTGGCAATGGGGTTGGCCACGTTTTGACCGGCAATGTCCGGGGCAGACCCGTGGATGGGTTCGTACAAACCCACGCATTTGCCCTTGCCATCAGGCAGACCATTGAGCGAAGCAGAAGGCAACAGACCGAGCGAACCGACAATCACGGAAGCTTCGTCGGAAAGGATATCACCAAACATGTTTTCCGTCAACACAACACCGTTCAACTTCTTGGGGTTCTGTACCATGGCCATGGCGGCAGAGTCCACCAAATGATGTTCATACTTAATTTCTGGGAATTCGGCATCCAGGGTTTCAGAAACGACCTTACGCCACAGGCGGGAGGTGGCCAGCACATTCGCCTTGTCAATGGAGTGAATCACCTTGGGACCGTTTTGTTTCATTGCCAACAGAGCAGCCAGACGCGTCACACGTTGAATTTCCTCGGTAGAGTAAGGAAGGGTATCGTAGGCCTTACCATCTTCGCCTGCTTCCTTACGATCGCCAAAATAGATACCACCGACGAGTTCACGAACAAAGACAAACTCTGTACCCTGGACAATATGATCCTTCAATGGTGACAAGCCGGTCAAGGTATCGGAGGCAAAGCTGACGGGTCGCAGGTTGGCATACAGATCAAGCGACTTGCGCAACTTGAGAAGACCTTGCTCAGGTCTTGGTCCACTACCAATCTGAGCACCGGGAAGTCCGCCAACAGCACCCAGCAGAATGGCGTCGGCAGCCTTGCACGCGTTCAGGGCATTATCGGGCAATGGTTCGCCTAGACAACACGTTAGACATTTTACAAATGTGCTTTTTATTTTCTTACCTGTTTTTTCCAGAGCAGCAAGGCCAATCAAGTGATCTTCAAAGACGAAGTTCACATCGCGTGCTTTGGCTCGGTGGTCGGCAACGACTTTAAGGACTTTGACGGCTTCACCAACGACTTCGGGACCAACACCGTCACCAGCAAGGCATACAATAGAAATAGGGCGAGACATGTTTTGAAAGAAGAGGAAGAAAAAGATAAGTTTAGAAAAATAAATGGATGGCGTTCATATGAATCCAAAACGATATGATTCATGTTGATTTGGGCCAATCACAGCGCTAGCAGACGGCGACCGCTCATTGGTTAGTACCATGTGTCATCCTGAGAAGATCACTGTAGAGGCAAAAAATTTAACCGAGAGCGACGCGTATGATCTCTACTGTTTCCACGTCGCCAAATGCGAGATGATCAATCATAAGGTAAAAAAAAGAAAAAAAGAAAACGATCGGAGTGTTTGTTTTGAAATAGCAAGGATGACAACTTTTTATTTATTTATTCCATATGTTACATGAAAAATGGGATGAAAGACGAGCGAAAGAAAAAAAGAAAAAGAGAAGGAAGCGTTGATATGGCAATGGAGTAAGATTTTTAGTCCTTTCCAGCGTTTTCGGGACGCAATTGTCTAACAGTCTTTCCGGCTCTCCAGATTTCAGATTCTCGGATCTCCTTGAGTTCTTCTTCCAATCGCTCACGGTAATCTGGTTGAGAGTTGCGATCCAAGGATCGGGCCGTCTCAGATCCATCACGAACAGACTTGTAAAGCTTTTCAAAGACGGGCTTGGAAGCATCATGGAAAGGTCTCCACCAGTCCAAGGCACCACGCTGAGCGGTGGTGGAGCAGTTGGAGTACATCCAATCCATACCGCGTTCACCAATCAAAGGATACAACGACTGGGTAGCCTCTTCCACTGTCTCGTTGAAGGCTTCCGAGGGGGAATGGCCATTGGCGCGAAGGACCTCATACTGAGCCTGGAATAAACCTTGGATAGCACCCATCAACACGCCTCGTTCTCCAAACAAATCGGAGTAGACTTCCTTTTCAAATGTGGTCTCATAAAGGTAACCCGAACCAATACCGATACCCAAAGCAATGGTACGATCCTTGGCCTTACCACTGGCATCCTGGTACACAGCGAACGAAGAGTTGATACCACGGCCCTCCTGGAACAAACGACGGACAGTGAAGCCGGAACCCTTGGGGGCAACAAGAACGACATCGACATCTAGACCGAAGCGTCAGTACTTCCGCAAATACGCCTACTCTCTCTTTTTTTTTCCTTTTACCTTTGGGAGGAACAACATCTGTCTGATCCTTGTAAACAATGGAGAAACCATGGGAGAAGTAGAGGGTCTTGCCGGGAGTGATCAACGGTTTCATCTGGGGCCAAATTTCCTTCTGATAGGCATCGGACAACAAGTTCATGACAACGGTACCCTTCTCAACGGCGTCCAACACGGGGAAAAGGTTCTTTCCGGGAACCCAACCTTCTTCAATAGCCTGCTGGTAGGTCTTGCCCTCACGCTGACCAATAATCACATTGACACCGTTATCACGCAAATTCAAAGCTTGACCACGACCTTGAGGACCGTAACCGAGAACGGCGATCGTATCATCCTTGAAGGTATCGAGCAACTTTTGTTTGGGAACATCCGAACGTTCGTAAACGACTTCTTCTACACCACCAAAGTTCAATGTCTTGAAACCACGCATCTGAGTGGGAATCTATAACAAGGGATTGTTGGTACGAGCCTTCAAAAAGGTAAAAAAAAAAAAAAAAAAAGAACTTACGGTTGCTTTGACAGCCATGGTGGGTGTCAGCACGCGTGGCATGACAGATCTCGTCAAGGCAGGACGAGCAGCACGAGCAGCAGTGCGCAATGCGTTAGCAAACATAGTGTAGAATGTGAGGTATGTAAAAGAACAAGGAAGAAAAATGAAAGAGAGAGAGGAACGCACTGAATGGTTTTGTAGACTGATGGTTAGGTTGCGGTTATTTAGCATGACATAAGAAAACTCCGCTCTTCCGATATCGGGTTACTCTCAAAAAACAAACATTGACAGGTAGGAATTTTTCATTTTATTTTTTTGTTAAAATAGAAAATAGTTTATTGACAAGATGATGATGACGATGATGACAGTTAACAATAAAGGGATGGACAGAAAAGGTAAATACAGAAGTGGGGGGAGGAGGAAGAGAAGATGGGGTAAGAAGGAGTCATGATGAGGAAAGGATTTGGATTGGACGGTGAGCAAAAGCGATACATCTTGCGTGTTAGCCAATCATTATCCATGTGTTACTTATCTTATCAATGCAAACAACAAATGTAGATTTGGGAGTAGAGTGATTTGATTGGTGTGACTCATCTCGCATCCCTCCCCCAAATACAAAATTCTATGGTTTTCTTATAAGATAAAATATAGGAAAATAAAACGAAGTAATTGTATATAACAATTATTCTATTTTATATAGTACAGTATAGTATAAAATGATAAAATATGTTGATTGGTTGTGATTTCAAGTAAAAGAAAGAGAGCTTTGACTCACATTCATTCAGTCGCCGTCGCAAAGATGATTCGTCCTACTCCACTTTTTTTTGAAAGCATTTTCAAATGCAGACAGACCCACATGGAAACTCCATATATTTACACTTTGTTTTAAATCCAATTTTTTTTTACTTTGTTTCTTCCTTTTTGTCAATCGTTTGAATGTTTGCAACAACAAGAAATTCTGCAAGGTTCCTTCCACAAAGGACTACACTTTATCGACAACGTTTCGCTCTTACAGCATGTTTGATCCATACTACTCGTAAATCGAAAAGTGCAGCTGCCATCAAGTAAATATTACTTCCATTATGTAATAACTATACCAACTAATATATTTTCTGTAGTGTGAATTCTCAACCATCCACTGGTCATTCCACTTCACCTAAACAAGCAAAACTTCAACCACTTGTCAAACAACAACCGCAAGAAGATGTTGATCATTCGTTCGTCGGAAAATCCGGTGGTGAAATCTTTCACGAAATGATGCTGAGACACAACGTCAAGCATATCTTTGGTTACCCTGGTGGTGCTATTTTACCCGTATTTGATGCCATTCATGAATCGAAATACTTTCAATTTATTCTACCAAGACATGAACAAGGTGCGGGCCATATGGCGGAAGGCTATGCACGCGCAACGTAAGCTTTTTTCTTGTACTGCATCTTTTTTTTCTGACATGTCAATGTAGTGGTAAACCTGGTGTTGTGCTTGTCACTTCTGGACCTGGAGCAACAAATGTCGTTACTGCCATGGCCGATGCTTTAGCAGATGGCACTCCTCTTGTTGTGTTTACTGGTCAAGTACCAACCTCTGCCATTGGCACCGATGCCTTCCAAGAAGGTAAACATTATTTTTTCTTTCGAATTTTTTTTATTAACGTATGATATTTTAGCCGATGTTGTTGGTATTTCTCGCGGTTGTACCAAGTGGAATGTGATGGTCAAGGATATTACCGAACTTCCTCGTCGTATTAACGAAGCATTCACGATTGCTACCAGCGGCCGACCCGGACCCGTCCTTGTTGATCTACCCAAAGACGTAACAGCTGGTATTCTGCGACGTCCTATTCCCACCACCGCATTGATTCCCTCCCGACCTGCACCCATTCCTAACACTGCTATTGGTGCATTTACCGAGGAAGCCGAATCAAAACCTCATCATTCGTTGCTTAAGGCCGCCCAACTGATCAACCAAGCCAAACGCCCTGTTATTTATGCCGGCCAGGGTGTCCTCGGTCATCCAGAGGGCCACAAGTACCTGCGCGCCTTGGCTAACAATGGTAACATTCCCGTTACCACTACCTTGTGCGGTCTTGGAGCTTTTGACGAGATGGATCCCAAGTCTCTTCACATGCTTGGCATGCACGGTTCATGTTACGCTAACCTGGCGATGCAGAATGCAGATTTGATTATCGCTCTTGGCGCTCGTTTCGACGACCGTGTTACGGGTAACGTCAAGGCCTTTGCTCCTGAAGCCATTCGTGCCGCAAAGGAAGGCCGCGGTGGTATTTTGCACTTCGAAATCATGCCCAAGAATATCAACAAGGTTGTCGAGGCTACTGAAGCCATTGAAGGCGACGTGACAGAGAATGTCAAGAAGATGCTGCCACATATCGAAAGTTTGGAGCGTAAGGACTGGTTTGAAACAATTCGTGGTTGGAAGGAGAAGTACCCCTTCTTCTACGAGAAGCCCACCTCGGATAACGAAACCTTAAAGCCGCAACAGCTCATTGAGGAACTGAACAAACAAACGATGGACAAGAAGGAAGACGTTATCATTACAACTGGTGTCGGCCAGCATCAGATGTGGGCTGCTCAGCTGTATCGCTGGAGACATCCTAGAACGTTCATTACCTCAGGTGGTCTGGGCACCATGGGTTACGGTCTTCCCAGCGCCATTGGTGCCAAGGTGGCGCGACCAGATAAGATTGTTGTTGACATCGATGGTGACGCCTCCTTTTCCATGACCGCCATGGAACTGGCAACTGCAGCTGAATTCAACATCGGTGTCAAGGTCTTACTTTTGAACAATTCCTTCCAGGGTATGGTCAAACAATGGCAAGATCTGTTCTATGAAAACCGATATTCGGGTACCACCATGAAAAACCCAGATTTTGTCAAGCTGGCCGAAGCCATGGGCGTCAAGGCGATCCGTGTCACCAAAACGTCGGAGATTCCGGAAAAGATGGCCGAATTCCTTGCTCATGATGGCCCTGTTCTATTAGACGCTGTGGTCTGTAAAAAAGAACATCTTTTCCCCATGGTTCCTGCAGGAAAGGCACTCAGTGACTTTATTATTCACCCCAAACTTCAAAAGTAAATAGTAGTTTTTTCCCTCCTTTTATATTATAACTCGTCATTCATTTTTTTTCCTTTTGCATGTTCATTGTTTAAAAAAGTTTCTTTTGCGTACGTTGTATAGTTCTATGTTTTGTACCTATGCAGAGAAAAAAAATCATAAAGATGTTTACTTATGAAAAAAAAAAAAAGGGATCGCTATTCGGCATGTTGAGCTTTGTAGGATTCGAGCCATTGTTTTACGCGCTCGACATTACTCTCCATATCATCCGTTGTATTGCTATGCAGTTCGACCACAATCTCTGGTGCATAGGACTCGCGTGCTGCTTCCAGTACGACCTGCATAATCTCGCATTCCATGTTTTCCTGGATCTTACGTTGATTATAACCTCTACCATTCTCGTTAAGTACGTCACTCCATCCAAAGCGTTATTTACCTTTTCTCCATACGATCGTACAGCGTATGTGTGTCAGCTCGTAGAACAAGGATCAGGTCAAACCATCGCTCGGGAAAAATTTCGCAGGTATGAAAATCCACCACTTTGCCGCCTTCTTTCATCGTATCTTCCAGTTCATCGATCAGCTTTTAAAGAAAACACTTAGGACTTTCGTTTCTGCTATGCTGTTTTGTACCTTGTCTTCGTCCAAGATATGCGTATCAAACTCTTCTAAATAACCCTCATGCAGCTGCTTGGACCGCACAAGATCACCGACATTGACATGCTGAAGTCCAGTGGCCTGAGCGATCATTTCGCTAGTCGTTGTCTTTCCTGTACCAGGCGTGCCAGTCACCAAGATATTGGGCAGTGCGCGATCAGCAGAATTGCTTTCTGAATCCGAATCGTATACCATGGCTTCGAAGAATGGGTTTGATCAGAACGGACAACTTCAGAAGGATTTGCCTTCGAACACACTTGACGAAAGTCACAAATTTCCATCCGCTTGCTGACTTTTGGAAAATGATCAAATCCGTCAACACAGATACGCTTATGCAGTTGAAATACATGCGATAGTTATTTATTTATTGGTATGTAGATGTAGTATGATTATACGCTGCAAAACATACAACGGAGCATACTTTTTAAAACTATTACCTCAATATCTGTGTATATTTTATGTTCAAAGGATCCCATTGCACCCCCAAGCACAGTCCATGGTAGCGTCCTAGTACTTTCCTTCTGTATATTATCTTCCCACTAGAAATAGGGTACATCCTGCTAGGATGTGTTATCCCAGCAGTATTTACTATCATTCAACGTAGTGCGTCTAAAAACTAAGCAACGGGGCATCTAATCGCTTCCTTTCAGCATCTATACGAGACAAACGTATTGTCTGAATATCAGCCTTCATTTGTTTAGAGGCGATGAAAATTCGCCCTAATCTCAAATGGAAAGGATGTCCTAAGGTCCAAGTCGAACCGTTGAGAGTGGATGGTTGGTATCGTTGGATTTGTATGCCCAGGCTATGCAGTAATGGCCCGCTAACAATCGCCATTCTTCTAATTCGTCTAGGATCTCCAATCGTGCCATCCTATGCTATCGTGATAAGCAATTCTTTCTCCTATAGTCTGTTTACTGCTTACCTTGCCATATCGCCTCGATCCAAATACTGATCATGGATTGCATTGATATCGACGGCCTTTGCATCATTCCAACCTAAATCCCTAAATCGACGTTCTTGATCAGCTAATTCTGGAAACGCATGGATTCCTTTTAATTCGATGTTACGGCTCTACATCTAAAGTTAGACTTTGCCATAATATCTTGGATTTACCTGAAGGTTCCTGATCATCATTAGGCCAAAAGCATCGCCAGGTCGTATCTGTTCATACAAAGTAAACATAACGTGATCCATTTTCTGAGTAATCCAATCAAGAATCGCGTTGGAGTCCTCCGGTGCCAGATAGATAAGGACGCATTCCGATAAAAACAGTGTAGGCGCACTGATTCACGTCAGTCACCCTATCTTACACTTGCATCTCCACCCACCTCGTATCCAGACCGTAATGTATCAGTCGCCCAACTATATCCTCCCATCGTCGTAAATCACCACCGACTAAAGTATAATCCCTGGAAGAGAGTTCCATGCCTCCCTTATCTTGGCTGAATGAGTCGTAACAGCAATAATAAGCAATAAGTTTTTTTTTACCAATTTTGATCTCTTCTACAGGGCCTAACCACTGGTTTAGGTCACGGTGCCGTTTAATCGCCATCGCTTTTTTGACTGTTAATTCAGGAAAATCTACTTCGAAGTAGCGTGCTAAGTTTTCAGAAATAGAAGTTCCTTGATCAAGATGACCAGCCTATGCAGATACATTTCAATATTTTGCTTTCTAGATGATAACTTACTTTGATCATGAAGTACCGTGTATCAAAACCAGCGCCTAGGGATATAATTTGTTTTTTTTGCCCTGGCATTGCCAGAAATCGACGTACAAGCGTGTCGAGCGCATAGTTTCGAATGTACGATCCTGTATATATTCTTTTTCAGTAGCCTGACGAAAGAAGTACTGTTTCTACCTCGGTTAATAATAGGTGATCGTCGCACAGGACGCCGTACAAAGAAATGGACAAAGGGATCGTTAAAATAACCCAGCTGAACCGCTGACCTACATGAATATGTCTAACTGGTCATGTAAATGCAGGAAAGAAAACTTACATTCGGCTCACAGTGGCATCATCGTTTGTGCCACGAATGGCATCGTCCTGAGTTTCGGAATGAAAATGCATATGAAAGAGACAGTGCGAAATACAGCATGCCCAAGGAAGTCACTGGATTTTTGATCTCAGAACCAGAGTACTTCTGCCAGTCAGTCTGCATTGATGGATGGGAGTGTCCATACAAGAGTATAAACATGAATAAACTCTATTTCGGGTGCTTGATATTCTCAGCTACCACTGACTCCATCACAATGCGGATAATCATATTGTTGTTGATGTCTATTCAACGGGAGCTTGTTATTGGCTTGTTTAGTTTAAATAGCATCACCGTTGTGAAGTTGAATTATTTGTCTAACGACCATACTTGGGCAAATATGGATCGTATTCGCCTGTCAGTAGCATGAATGAGCACATTTTCTGTATGTGTTCGAGATGTACACAGGTTCCAACAGTTGAGAATTAAATCGCAGTATGTCAACAATTGACCTATTTATTCTGCCAAGCGTTATAGAAAAGGAAAGAAAAGAGCCATTGCAAAATATGTTGTCTCTGAAAGTGTGCCAAGAACACCATCAATCATATTACTACTGCCGAGGACACCCAATAACAATCTGGACCTTCATGGATTCTTGACGATTACAATGTCGACTCATGAGTTGGATTCCTCTTCTTCAGAAAATCGATCCTTCGGTACAGTGATGTCTATGATTAATACATAACGTCAAACCCAATTTCATAAAACGTGGAATATCTATAAAAGGCAATGGCTAATAAATAAAGAGCCTCTATGTAGGCGTACTGGTGGAAGAATTTCGATGTTTATCTTATCTAACAAGTTTCCCTGTTAAGGAACGTCGGGCACTTTTGTTTCCGCACATGTATAAATGACCCCGGGCCGTTGGAAAGGCGTGGGTCGAGTATTGCTGTTTGCTGCCATGTATTTAAAGTTCGCCAATATGTTCTTGGCGCCGAGGACGTCTCGATTCCAAGTCGTTGCGCAACAATTACATCTTAAAACTGCATGTAACGATGCGCTTGAATGCCCTTGAGAATCTGACCGTTCGTTCTGTCTTTTAATCCTCGCTTTTGGCAAATAAGACATATCTGAAAAGAGAAAGGAAGAAAAAAAAACCCGGATGACAGCTTTGATGCATCAATTTCGTATTTGCCATGATCATTTACCATAACATAAACTAAAGTAGTTACATCACCACACCATATCTTTTACTAATTGACACATCAATAATATAAGGTAAAGCTATAATCAGTAAAACGATCATAATCCTCAGCTCCAGTGGGTTGATCTTCAAGAGCGAGGATGGGAGTATATCCGCATGTGGCAGTACTCGTTTCTAAAACTGCTATGTATACACATGGGTAACTACTTTCCCAGCACGAAATCCTTTGTTCTCTCTTTCATAGCGTCTTTGTTATTAATATTGAACGTGCAGGCCCAAGATCAGGCCTATCTGCTATTGTCTGCAATTCGAGAAGCTCATCCTGCATTTATATCCAGTTTTGATTGTAGTGAAGGTGATAAAAGATCAGGCTTCCCTAATCGACGAACAATGCTCATTGCGACTTGATAAAGTTGACGCCTGCGCCGTGGATTGCTAATGAACTATGAGGGTAAAATGATACGGCGTCCCACAGCACTTGTATTATCACCGCCCAGGGCAACTGCACCCATCACGCCATGATAGAGATATGTGCGCAATGTATCTTGGTTCTGACGCAGACAGCCGCTACTTTCGCTTCGCTCAAAGCAGTCGCGCAAGTGTTTTAATTTCCTGAAAAGTAGTTGAGCTTTAGGCTCCCACGGGAAAAGTCTTTAGGTTGTTGTGTGTAACAAAAGAATTGATCAAGAAAAGGAAGAAATAGCTTCATGTGAGATATCGGTGGTTTCGATAGTTCCGTTTCAGGGAACGATAGAGTGATAGTTTGTTGAAAGAAGTCAGGTAGCTGAAGAAGTGGCTACGATCAAGAGAGATAAAGATTCTCTGAAGAAGATGATGATTGAAGATGATACAGTGACAGGATCAGCAGTGCTGCTCGCTTCGCTACGCATCAAAGCTTTTCTACGGGAAAAAAATAACCTCCGTAAAAGAAGATGGGCTATAAGAAAAAAGATACCACGGCAAAAACTCTGATCGATGGTTGTACAGAAAGACCATTGAAGAACAAAGCATGGCAAAAATATAAGATGCAATATAGGATGTCCAGACATAACGTTCATTACGGGAAGTTCCTTTTACCTTCGCTTCGCTTCGGTAAGCACTTGGCCCCTCCATTCACATATGACGGCACATCCATGATATCGAGTACTGTCCTTCACTGCGATCAAACAAACGTACGGCAAAGCAACATTCGCAGTTCTTCCCAAGCTTTCAAGCTTTTGGTACTCCTCAATAGTAAAGGCATGGCATTGAGATGATAATTGCTTTTCAGAACATCCGTCATGAAAAATCAAGCTGTGACCTGTGTAACACATTTGGTGACCTGCCCATGATCCTGTGGCTTTCGTCCACTGGTGATCTTTTTTTTTTTATCTCTTAACCCATGTTTTCTGGTCTTGTGAAGAGGGTGATTCGCACACCTCTCGAAGCGTTGTGTCGTCGTACCACAAGTACTTTTCAGCCGGGTGATTTTTGTATGCTTCGTCATGTGAGAACAAATAAGAAATATTTCATCGGACCTCTGGAACCTAATGGCAAGCGTGATCTCAAAGGAGGAATCATTGCACACAGTGAAGTGCTTGACAAACCTGTGCGCTCCGTTATAAAGACGCATAACGGTAAGACAGTTTGTGCAAGTACATGTTCGGTATTTAAATATGTAGAGTTAAGATGCTACGGCGTACATGGCTCATTTTCCCACCCTTGATGAGTAAGCAGTAGAGGTTTTAATGGAACATACTAAGCCAAGTGGGATAGGTACGTGTTGAATGTGCCACGCAGCTGTACTCCTATCTATCCAAAAGATGCCGCCACCATTGTAAAGTATCGTATTAGTAAGAGTACTGTTTTAACCCGATCGATAGGTTCAGTTATTGGATATTGAGCCTGGTCAGCGAATTCTCGAGGCAGGCACGGGAAATGGATCTTTGACATTATACTTGGCACGAGCTGTTGGTCATGGGAAGGTGTATACGTTTGATGTTCGTGAAGCTCATTCGCGCACGGCTCAAAAACATGTACAACGCTACGCGAGGGGAGCGTATGTTCCTACGGTTGATTTTCACCTTGGATCTGTCTCGGAAACATTGCCGACCATCGTACAGCAAAATGAATTTTTTGATGGTATCATTTTAGATATGCCGGATCCAAACAAAGAGATACCAGAGTTGTTACGTTTCCTTCGGAACGATCGGTTCCTGGTGTGCTATCTGCCAAATATGACACAAGTGCTGACGTTGGCGAAAATGATCAAAACGTTACCATTAGTGATGGAAGACTGTATTGAAGCAGAATGGAAAGAATGGGAAGTACGATCAACACATATTCGAAGTAAACAAGAGGAAGAGGAAGAAGGGGTTGCATGGGTTTGTCGACCAAAGAACTTTGACGTCCGCGGTCACACGGCGTTCCTGGTCAGATTGAGGAAATGTGAAAATGTAGTTTGATGATGGGACCATCTTGATTTAGACTTGAATAGAGTGGCTATGTTCCACAGCTTAGAACACTTTCGGATTATCATTTGATCAAAGCATCCCAAAAAAAAAAAGTCATTTATGCATTCTTTTTTAAAACATCCCATTCTTTTCCGTTTCGTTATTTTTTCTTCCCGACAACTTCCCATGGATTCTGATACATCTACAAATTGCTCACATCAACGTCCAACGGATCATACAGAAAGGCTTGGTAAACTGTTGGATTATATTACTATGGTAATAAATATATGTGATCAATCAATTTTTATATACTGATGAACCCCGTATTTCCCCCCTTTCAGCAACATAATCGATCAAAAGAAAAAGAAATTCTTAACAGATTTGGAGCAGACAGTACAGAGTCCAATCAAGGCGGACATTCAATGAAGCAGGATATTTCTCATGTCTTTGAAAAACGGTCAAACAGTCCGATGCAAGAAGCGATATTGAAAGGACAATTTTTGGATTAAAAACATTTGTCCGGCATTGATTCAATTGTACCCCATTTAAAAAGAAATTTTTGATGCAATTTTCTTTTTCTCGTCTTTCTTTCCTGCGAATAACTTTTTTCTTTTCTTTTTTTTTATGGCTTCCGCATCACTTGCTAAACAAAACTTCAGTACTGCTGCTGAAGATGCACTTAATCAACAAATACAAGTTGAACAAGTTGCTGAACAAGTATACATGTCAGCATCTGGTTATTTTGGTCATGCCGATGTTGCTTTGCCTGTAATGTATCAACAATATATCTGTTTAAAACTGACTTGTATACCCACCCAGGGTCTTGAAAAATATTTTCTGGAATTAGTTGAACATCAACGAAAGCGTGTACAAATTTTAATCGATTACCAGAATACCCGCGGCGGTCTTGTTCAGATCAAAGAGATTCCAGAGCCACCTGTAAGAAAAGAATCCGACTTTTGACGGTGTTTGTGTAACCACACATTTTTATCCTAACACCAGAAAAACTGGGCATCTGCTGTTCAAGCTATTGGTAAAAACCAAAAAACTAACATTCAAATCACTTACATGGTGCTTTTAGAAACCGCACTCAATGTTGAAAAGGACGTGAATGCATCTCTGCTGAAACTGACAACACTTTCCATCAGTAACAAGGACTCCCATCTGAAACATCATCTCAAGTAAGCCGAAGCGCGGATGCGTTCCCGGAAATCTCTGAACTCTTTTCTTCCTTAGATCAACACACCTGGGATACAGAGTGGATATGATTGAAAAAGTGGTCAAGGGTCTTACACAACTTAATCGTGTTGGTGGCGATGGTCTTGGACTTCATTTGTGGGATGCTCAGTTATATGAACATGGGCTTACCGTTTGAAGTCTCGTTTTTAGTATACCACGATGGAATAGGTATAACCATTAAAGGAAACGATATCAACTTTTTCTTTTCATTTTTCAGTGGGTGTGTTTTTTGTTTTGGCTTATCGTCTGGATTTTGTACAACAAATAAGTCAGGATTGATAAACGCACTATTTCGCTCATCGCACCATGGAGAATGACTACATAGCGCTTAAGTAATGTCTATGGTTAAGTATGCTGTAGAAATGCCTTGTAAATATGCCGAGCATGAATCTTTAAAAAAAAGAATGACGCACGTCATGGCAAAGAACGACCTACCACAAGTCATGGTTCACTGGTGTGTATCAATCCTGAATGTGCTTCTGTTATCCAGGGAAACACTACGAGAAATAAAGACATTCATGCAGACGTTTTAATCGTGCTGGCTGCTGCTAGTCGGTTAGCTGTTAACGTTGCAAATGCTGCGATCCACATGTCTCCCTCTTTTCTTTTAGTTCTATACTAACTGTATATATTTTGATTATGCGAACTAAACCATGAAAGAATAAAGCGTGAAGTGCAAACAGCCATTACTGCTTATTATGCTTTAATGGTTCTTATCATATTTGTCCTCAAAATGTTTATGTCCTGGAATCTTTTTTTGACAATTAAAGTGGCAATTTTATTTCTCATCTCGAACCATTCCTTCAGAGACAAGTAACAGCTCCCACAGTCATATATAACATCTATGGAAAAGTAAAGCTATAAAAATATTATGCTTTTTACTTCTTTTTCTTTGTAAATGAAACTAGTTTGGATGCTGGAAAAGTCGTGTGCACAAACGTGCACGTATCATCATTAGATGACAGCAAGTGGTTATCACTATTGATATGGCTTTTCTCCTACTTTCTTAGGTCGCTCGTATTTAGCAAGTCATTCATATATCGCAAAAGTGATCCAGGCAATTCTATATTGGTTATGTTACTATCGAGGGTCACTGGTCAAGGTTGTATTCTATCAAATTTACAACATGCTGTAGTCGCTTACTTCATCTATAATGTACCTAGGTCTCTAAAAGTTACGTGAACGAAAGAAGGCTGATGATGGATAGCCGTGACTACGTCATGGGTATCCGAAGACGATCCCTTTCCAGGAGATGTATTAATGTTGTTCATCGCCTGTCACTTTTACTTTCCTTTTTTTTTCTTCCCCTTTTGTTCGGCGAAATCATGAATATTGACAGTGCCAGAGGAATATCACAAGCTTTTCGTGCCGCCACTGGTAACAACAATAGTAGACACAGACAGACTGCCTCGGCATCAGCACTTCCTGCACCATTACCATTACATACCAATGCACCTCATCATCCTAGACAACGTCCTCGGTCGCAGGATTTAAGCAGCTTGACCGATCGACGATTTCTTTCACCATCATCGCCGTCTCCTCCTGAACTACAAAATTCGCTCAGCATCGAATTTGATGGTGGCTCCCATGTCATCGTTCGACCCAATCGCATTATTCGAGGTTTTCGACCAATATTTTTTTCTGCTGTGAACGAAACATAACTGACACCAAAGACTGCAGGAAAAGTAATATTACATGTGGCAGAACGTCTGTATGCAACCAGGATTCGCATCAAGGTTTTGTTCGGACCAACCTAATCGTGTTACTTTTTTGGGATTAACATCAATGCCGACTTTTTTATTTTTTCTGGGTTAGTTCCGAGGAGAAGAAACAGCTATGGTCAAAGTGGATGAAACAGCAACAAGCGACAAAGCAAATGATCGCATTCATCATACCATCACCTCCTTTTTCGAAACATCCTGGAAATTATGGGGATACACATCTTGCGGTAAGACCTCGTTAGATGTGAACATAAGAGCTTATAAAACAGTCCATCAGCTTACTCGCTGTCCGGATGGGATGAGTTAGAACCAGGTGAACATACATTTCCATTTGCTTTGAAGGTAAATAATGACACGCTATGGAACAGTTTATAAAGGTAGATAAAATAAGTTTCCCAATGTCAACTATCCACCGTCAATCGAGGAACCTGCGGGGTTCAGTATTCGGTATATTTGGACAGCCCAGGTAGACGGACCTGCCCTTCAGTCTGGTCTTAAAAGTAGAGAATACATCACACCCTACCGTCCTATTATTGTTTCCACGCCAGGTACGCACAGTCCGACCCTTGTCATTATAAACAGATCTATGTTCCACAGATAAGGAGTGGGTGTACAAAACCACCCTGGTGAGGGAAAAGAAACAATACATGGCAGAAGTGCAAGCAAAATTATCAAAACAATCGTACTGTCCAGGTTAGATACACATACGCTTTCCACCAGTACAGCTGCTAAAAAAAACTTGTCAGATGAACCATTCTCTATGAAACTCAATCTAACAATGCTGCACTCCGACGCAAAAATCACAGCTATTGCCTACAAGTTTCGAAAACATCACGAAGGAAGAATGCTAGTACAGCGAGGCACAGCCTACCAGGAACATATCCGTATTGTATCTCAAGGAACTCTTCAAATCACTTCTGGCACTTGTCTGTCGGAGATTTTGGCTTTTGACATACCAACCAAACTCGTATCTCCATCCTTTGCCACGAGACATACGCGCGTACGCTACGATATTCAGTTTCTCGTCACCACCGAGTACGGCAACCTGTTCAAATCAACGCATATCGCTGAATTTTCTGTCCCAATAACTATTGCCAATCTTCCTTACGAACAGCTACTTTTAATACCTGACCTGACGACTGTCAAATGCTATCGTCAGTCTTACGTGAGTCCCATTTTCTTTGACCCTGCATTAGAAGAGCCGTCAATGCAATTGTCAAGCGAGATTGCGGCTGCTGTGACACCTTACATGACGACGCCTCAAAGTGAAGACCCTCCAAATTACTTTACCTTACCCCAACAGCTCCAACTTTGTACCGAACGAAAAGAACGGACAGTCTATCTTTCAGGTTCGGCCAGGTCTTTCTATCGATGTGGCACTGGTCCAGAGCTGACAGAGGCAGCCATCATACCTGGACTGTTTCATGAAGAATGGTAGAAAATACGTTGTATCTATTCCGTAGTTTATATATTATAAGTGCTTCAAAAGCTCTAGTTCTGCAGCCTCTTCCTGTAACTTGATATCACCCGTATCTTCTCCTATCGCTTTAATATCGATTAAAAAGTCTCGTAAATCGTCTTGAAACTTCGACAGCTCGTCACTGTACTGGAACATCCCAAGCACAAGCACTTCAATTTGATTCCTAAAATTTCTTGTCAATAAAACAGCTAACCCGTCTTCTGTCTCACCTTTGCAGCCGCGGAAAAGCATTAAAAAATAACGTTCGTACATAATCTTGTAAAAACTCAACGTTTGACATATATGCATTGTCAGCGTTCCTAGGATCGTACAGTGGTACATAAATCTCTCCCTCCTGCACTAGACCCAGCATTTTTGCCAATATTTCACTTTGAAGCTCAAACCCTTGATTCCGTGTTAACATTAGGTATATCGACCAAAAAGAAAATACTGCACCTTTCCGATAATCTGGATCTACAAGGAGAGCGATCATCTCACGTAGGATCCACAAGAAATAAGCAGAATAAAATTCACTTGCGACATCCTCATCCTCCAGCTGACTCACATGAGCAACCAGTACAAGTAATGTCGCCAGTGCTATGTTGGAAACTTCGCTTGCGGCATGTTTTGTACCCCACAGTAGTGCTTCAATCAGTGGGTGAAACAGATGTCGATGCATGCATAGTAGTTCTAGAAGCCAACGTTCACATCCATATTACCATGCACGCCACACAATAACATACCTGAGAAACGGTAGTTGATAATCACATGAAGGAGGTTATAAAATCCTTCACGAGTTTCTGGGTAATCTACAAAGCTCTGACCAATGATTGATAAAGTAGGTTCCACAACCGATGAGAGTGTGATTGTTAGTAAATGAGGCCATTGCTTCTCCTGAAAAGAAACAAGTTAATAACTGAAACGTGATGTATATAAAAAAAGACCACGCTTACGGAAAAATGTTGAAGCTGATAGGCCAACATATTTAATACTGCTGGTTCTCGTAAAGCGGCAGGTGAGGTTTTGAAGTCCTCCACGAACAGAGAGACAAGCTCGGAAAGAATTGGTTTATCGATGCTATCGAGATCGTGCTTCGCATGTGTGTATGTTTTAGTCAAAAAAAATATTTCGTTTTTGACTTGTCGCATTAGCTGCATAGATGGAGATTCAGTGGATGCCCCTACATATACGCGTTAGACAACCAACCGTGACCTCTCCAACTCACCTTGAGGATATCGTTCTAGCTTCCCAGCAATGGCTTTGTACGTAAGAAAAAGACTTGGATAAATTGTCTGAAGTTGACTTTGGAAACAGGGTCCCACTGCAGAACATGCAGATATATTCATTTTTACCACATGAAGCAATTTGGTGAGTACTTCAGGCGTGTCTAGTACTTCAGGCTGATCTTGGATTTGTTGAGAAAGAAGTGTATACTAGACCAAGCAGATAATTCAGCAACAGATAACCTCCAACGAAAACCTTACCAGTTTATTCGGTCCCTCCATGAACAATTCCATGGCACGTTGCTGGTAATCCGTTGGGGCGGTCGACAAAACGCAACCAATCGCATGAAGAACAGTACCAATCTAACGCATATTTTTAACATGGAGACTTCCATACTATGATACGTACCTGTCGAGCATCTAGATCCACTGTGAAAGATTCTAGTTCCGTTACAAACGATTCAAGCAGAGGCGGTGCCCCATCTGGTTGTACACCAGACAATTCGCGACTACAACCTTGACATATTTTTAGAAATGCGTTACAGGCCATCTCTGCAATAGCCGCATCCATTGTATGGACACATGTACTAATTTTTCCAAGGACAATTTTTAAAAGGTCCCAGTGTTTTTTTAGGAAGCGCGGATTTGCTCCACAGATATAAAGAAGACAAGAGGTAACTACAAAGTCTTGGTTGATACCTGTAACCTTGATTTTGACCAGCTCATCCGTGAGGTACTTTAAAAATCTGTCTTCATCTACTTCGTTCAAAGCACTTGAAATCGTTCCAACAGCCCAGACGATCTTGTTTACAGTAGACCACGACCAGTCAGATTTACCAAACTATCCAAATTTTAAGTTTCTTTCGATGACAAAAAAGACACTCTGTACCTGCTCACATAGTTTTTGACGTATCGTTGTCTCTGTCATCGCGAAATCAATCTTTGCCAATGTCCCCAATACATTTTGCATTGATTGGTAAAGTATAGTCGTGTTGCTTTGTCTGACAAACTCTTTTTCAACCTCGTCATCCTCGTCCTTGATAACTAGGACCTATCACCTTTGTTGATACGATATCGCTTTCTCGTTGCAATTACCTCCTCTGGCGGAACCATTTGATCTATTGCAATATGTTGTAGGTCGTATAGCGTATTTCCATAAATAGTGGATCTCGGTACTCTCTCATAAATATACAGTACCTATTTCGATATATCAGAAAAAGCCTAGAAAATGAATGCCGTGCGTACAAAATTTTCCCAGTACTCCAGACAGATTTTCCATATTTCTACTTCGTCAATACGGGATAGCTCAAGAAGATAGCGATAACCATCTAACATGGCGATATGGCCCAAGTTTGCCTCAATGGCCTATGAAAGCTCACTTAGACTTTGTAAATGTCGGAATAGACTTACTTCGAAGTGTTGACTTAATGTGGTTGTTAGAAACAAAGCAAGGTTTTGGATAAGATCCTGGTCCTCTGTGGTCATGCTATGATAAGACTTTGCAATATCTAGTACCACCAGGTATGTAAGTAGAGATCCTAGACACGAATAGTTTCTCCTACTTGAAGATGCTGGTATAATGATGGCTATCACTTTTAAGACATCCTGGTAAATGGATAAAATATTTGGATTGCGTGTAGAAGGAACATCGCGAGATACGATTTGCAAAAAACATTTTAATGTGTTATTTCTCTGTATCGCACTTCCAAAAAACTAGCCGAAAGATGTGTTTTAGCTTATTCCATCGTGCTGATTTACTTTCAACTGACCTTTGGTTTGAGTGTCTCAATGAGATCTGTGTCGAAGACATAATCAAGTGGTATCCAGCTCAGGAAGCTTAGAAGAGCTGATAATGTGAGCTCCACAAGTTTTGGTTTGTCGTCGTGCTGAGTACGTAAAATTTCTCGAAATTGGTCAATAACTGGCCTAAACTCCTTTAACATCTTTTCCATCAGCAATCGCATCTTTTCCGCTGTCAAGTAGTTGCTCGAGTAATCGAAAACTTCCTCGCTATAAGGAATGTTAGCCTTATTGGGTAAAAATGTCGGGAGTACCTTAGCAATTTGAAGATATTCACGTTGTTCTCGAGTGCGCTCGGAGAGGTTTTTCCTACTGCAATCAACTCTTCGATGAATGTAGGCCAAAAAACAGGCCACTCTTTCTTCAGGATCTGAAAAAGATAATGAATGTATGAGAATCCGTTTTAAGGAGATGCTTTACCTCTATGAGCACAAGGTCCAATTTATTGAGATAGACGTTGTAAAAATCGCGAATCTGAGCTGGAATCTCGCCAGTGGTTGCTTCTAAAATGAGAGCACTCGTGTAATTGCGAATCTCTGTTACTCTATCGTAAGGCATGAACGACAAAAGCGACGCGTAGAAAATACCTAGTTTCGGGCATTCGGGATCGTTCCATTGTTCAAAAACTATTTTCTCGAGGATTTGAAGTGCGAAAAACTAACGATCGCATGAGATTTCAAATGAAGAAACAAGCATGCCGTACTTTGGCATAAAATGTCGTTGATCGTTCCAGAATCTGGCGGATCTGTTCCCACTTATAAATGTGTTGTTGGAACTGACTGAGGATCAGGCCAGCGTCCTTTTGCTAGCAATGCGTGCGGTCAGTAAGAAATAGTTGTTTAAAATCGCGTCCTGCACCTTCTGCGGATCAGTGTAAAAAGCTACAAACGCGCGGTCCAAAAGACCAACATCAACTTCATTCAAATCAGAATGGGCTAAAGGTTGCTACTAACGGCATTAGATAGTAGTTTGCCTACAAGAACACCTACATTGGATTCCATGGCAGAAGAACGGGAAACACAGTAATTCTTCACATTGTGGGTAAGTATGGCAATTGGTAGGGTAAAATATATTGCCGTATGCGGCATAACGTCACTAGTAAAATTGAGTGCACCATTTCAACCACAAACACATATCTGTGCTTCCTTTACATGCGTCACCGATTATTTGCCGACTTGAATTTGAATCTGTAAGCAGAAACGGAAAACGGCAACATTGCCTGCACTTACTATCATGCTTAGCTTGTTAGGATATTTAAGGGAAAGGTGGATGTGTACTTCAAGTTGATGGTATGGACATGACTAATTAAGACTCCTTGCTGCCTGTGTTTTTCATTGCATTACCGTGTTCATCCGAGCTTGCGACTATATTGCTGTTGTAAGAGCATTCCCGGTTTACAAAGCTTCCCTAAAAAACTGTAACGCAGCAACCTAGTGGAGTTTATGTTGTCTGAATATGCAGATTGTCATGGCTGCATCACAGTTCCGTGCTTTACGTTCTTCATAAGTTATTTTTACTTCAAAGGACACTCTGACTGCCACAGGCGCATGCATTGAACGAGGCAGAGTCAAGCAGCTGTTTCACGCCATATCTGGATGGCGCTCTGGATATCCGTTCAGAGTGAGTGCTTGGTGCTTCAGTTATTGGCAACTTGAAAGGATGAGGGTGATCTCCTTGCCTTTCACACGAGCACTGACAGTGTGTCTTTTGCTGACCATGGAAGTTTCGGCTAAGATGGTCTCTCTAAGACATTGCTTGATCTTGTGCTGAAGATATAAGAAGAAGAAACATCAGGTATGTCTTAGGAAAACAGTAACAGTAATGGTTGTTCTAACCAAGATATGATGACATCTCTAGGTTTTGAATTGGCAGGATGCATCTATCGAACGAGGCAGAATCAAGCAGCTGTTTCACGCCATATCTGGATGGCGCTCTGGATATCTATTCAGAGTGAGTGCTTGGTGCTTCAGTTATTGGCAACTTGAAAGGATGAGGGTGATCTCCTTGCCTTTCACATGAGCACTGACAGTGTGTCTTTTGCTGACCATGGAAGTTTCGGCTAAGATGGTCTCTCTAAGACATTGCTTGATCTTGTGCTGAAGATATAAAAAGAAGAAACATCAGGTATGTCTTAAGAAACCAGTAACAGTAGTGATTGTTCTAACCAAGATATGACAACATCTGTTAGTTTTGAATTGGCAGGATGCATCTATCGAGCGAAGCAGAATGTCGTATCCGATATGTTTACATTGCTATACAGTGATTAGAACGACAAGTCTGAATACGGTAAAAGGTACTAGTAGTGATTGATTTATTAGATATGGATTCTAAACGCGTCTCAGTTCTTCCCATCTGTTGCTGAGATCATAAGTGGATACAGAATAACTGAATTAACCAGGACGAACGTGAGAACACCGATTTAGTAAAAGATAATCTAAAGATATCTATAGATTCCGCTATTCTGCCATTACCCGCAAGCACTATGAAAACATTTAAATAGTACAAAGAAAGATCAATAAAGAATATCGTTCAGAATCTCGCCTACTTCTGCGTCCATTTGGTTTTTGTTTTATACAACACAGAGGCAAGTAGCTATTTCAAGCCAGATCTGGATGGTATTCTGAATATCCATTCGGATTGTTTGATACTTAGTCTGCAAAACACTTCCGGCGCGACTTCCAAGAAATTGAAGCTAATTTACTGGAGATTGCAACGCGCAAATGTAGACATGTGGAAAAGGGAAGACGACATATTTTATTAAATGTTGCACCCACCGCAAGACAGTCTCGACGTCTCCACATTGTTCTGCAAAAACAGCTATTCTTGTAGTTGTTTCCTCTGCCTGCGTCTTAAATCAAATCCATCTCTGGATAATCATCTTGTTCCATTATTGTCGTCTGTCGCCATAGTTGGCATGTTTTTCTCTGATCTTTACATTCCCGCCATGATCCACCTCGAGTAATGTGCCTAGTGGTGTGGGTGTTCATTTGAGCATAAAAAACAAATCTTCATAATTTTATTAGATGCGTCTTATAGGTGGGAGGAACGATCCTCGACACCAAGACGCTTTTCTTTGAGTAATAATTGAAGACGTAGATACTAAGTTCTTTTGAAGGGTGCTTTTAAATTGTTTGTTCAATATAACGTACACATACCTTCAATTGTTGTATATGGTCATAGGCTGTTACAGCCGGAAGGAAATCTTCATCATTTAGAAGAAGGTTAAATCGCCCTAGCTCAATAAAGCGGTAGATACCGTCATAGCGTAGGTCCAATTTATACGTGGTGCACGTTATCCCTGCAGCAATATATAGCTGAACTCACAAAAATAACATCATCTTATTACCTTCTAAGAGCATTCCAGTAACACAAGTGTCCTTCGTCGGGTTGGCTTTTACAGCATGGTCGATCATATGTTTTAGTTCATTGCCCAATTTTGCCAAGTCATTATAGACACCGACACACTTTCGTTTCGGCCTTTTAACTTCACCTCCGACACATTCATTGCCGTCCTTGGATATAATGATATCTGGCTTCAACGCAATTAAAGACGTGTCAACTACACTGTATGTCTCCTTGACAGATTTTGAAGATACGGTGGGACTAATAAATGTGGAAGGTTCATGCAACTTGTAACAGGCTGTTGTCAATATCAACTTCTTACCCTGCAATCGTGTACTGTTCTCTTTTCGGGAAAATAAACGTGAGAAAGGGCATAAGAGCAAGCTCAGTAAAGCGTAATTCCTCGAAGTCAGCAATATCATCCATGTTTTCGTAGTACGTCGCACTTTAAAATGAATCAATTGATTTGTTATAGACGCATGGCGAAGCTTACAGCTGATCCAAACAACGCGAGAATGGCTCCAATATTGGGTCATTTCTGGATTTCAATTGAAAATCCAGAATAATATCTCTCACTCTCTCGGGATCATGTTTAGAAGTCTTTTCTGTGCGTTAGGAGGCAACCTGTGAAAACTGCTAAGTACATACCACGTTCATATTCCGGCACTGAACCACGGCCTCTATCGGCAAGTGATCGAAGCCGTCAGCGATATGAAGCTCGTCGTATATCGCGGTTCTCGACGCGTCGGCAAAGACACTCCATACACCATGGCTTTTCTTCCGCGGAAAAAGATAGATGCTATTTAAGCATCTAAACACCATTCTGATAAATACAAGTACTTTGATTAGATGTAATAATCTTTCAGCTTACAAAATCTCTGTTGCTGACTGAATGTTATCTACATCGGCAAGTTTTATGATGCTTTGTCGGTGTGACCTCAGCATTTTCGAGATATTTTGGCCATTGACAACCCACTGTTAAATGGATAAGTCTCTACATAAACAGCTTATCACCATCAACATTACATCTGTACTTGTTTCCTCCACTTCTTCGTAGGTATCGCCTGGTCCAGCCAACCAAAAGTGCCTACGTTTCTGGATGGCTTCTTCATCAGTGGACTCGGTGTCCCTGTAATCCTTTGCTAGATGTTTAGAAGAAAGCGTAATCGTACTCCTAAACATACGACTGGGTCCATTTGCCTGATGCGCTTTGACCGGCGATGGGGTTTGTCTTCTTCAGCCGCCAAAGAATGCCGCTTATCTACGAATCCATTAGCGCGTCTCCAACAAGACGTTGACATGGAAACCTAGACTCTCTCTCGCTTGTTTTGCAATCTCGTTTGATACTTGTAATTCCAATCTCCTGATATTGATGATGTTTTCGGTTTGTTTTGCTGCTGCAGCTCTAGTTTGCCGCTGCCGCGAGACATTGTCCCAGTATTCTTCAGCCTCATTTGCCTTCAATATCTAATTTTGCGTTTCAGAAATCTTTAACGAAGTTAAGATACCCACCTCCCAATTATTCTGCCTGATTTCCTTCGCCCATTTCCGGAGGTCCTTGTTTGACTTTTTTGAAGTGATTACACTCTTTACAAGTTTTTTGAAATCTCTTTCGGCGATGTCTCTCGCCTCAACCTTAGTGTGCTCGTAGTAAGCTCCTATAGAGAACTTTTTGTAATTGTTTTTGACAAATGACATTATTGACATGTTGTCATGAGTACGAGTCTATGGCAGGAACTGTAAGTAATTTCCAAGCAACCACTGATCCGGAGCCCGGGTCATAACACATACCATGCTTTAAGAAATACGGAAATTATCTTGCGTCTCAAGGAACGAGAAGCCATGGCGTCATTGGCCTATACAAAAGGTCCAGACTCTAGCGCTGTTGAAGCCTATAAAGACAGCCAATCACATAATTGTGATTTGTATACCGTGTGCATACATAGGGAGCGGATTGACCGAAAACAAAAGCGTATAAACCAATATTGCTGGAAGCCAAGTAACAGGCGAATGTTTGGGAGGCAACCAACTCTGGCATACTTTATCTTTGGATGATTGGAAAGTGGACCAAAGAAACCGTTACTTTTAGAATGCGAAGGGTATTGAATGGGTAGTCATATCAAAGGTCTTGTCTGATGCTTTGCAGACACGGGATCCTTCCATAATGACGATTACAACGCGCAAAAAGTTTGAGAGGTAGTCGCTTCGATATTTCACATGTATATATGCTGGGATGTCAAAAGTAGGAATCTATCTGCCGTCTGCTGCGGTAGGAAATACTCTCACATTGGTGGTAACGTCAAGCACTGGCCTTTGAGGTATTACGAAAGGTAATGGTATTGGTGTACCTATCAAGAGTTTAAGATAATACGTGAGTCGTACACTGTTGGGTTAGTTTATACGTTAGTCGTACCTGCGTTGCCCATCGCAGGATCATCTGGTACCAGTTCTGGCTCCTCATAAGGGTATCACCAGGATCGCCTCCTTTACCTTCTACACTTAGAACTTTCCTAAATCTCATGGTTTAGCTATCACTGGTTGTTCAGATACAGGCAACTCATCTGCCAGGTCTGCAGAAAACCGTGTATTACTGCAGTCCGGAAAATTTTCAGCCGACTTTCGTGCGAGCTACAAATGCATCGATTTCTATCGTTCAAACACCCACTGTATCATCCAGAAACACTTTTTACAGTAATTCCCAATACAATCGATAGAAATATTAGATATTTTACTCATCGTTCCCACTGGTGTAGCAGGTACTGTCTAAGGCGGTTCAGGAGAACACTGTTGAAGGAAACCTCGCAACAGCTGGATGGTTATGGGTTTATAACTGCCTTTTCTTGTTTGTCCTTCTCTGCTGCCTTCGAGGAATTCACCAATGTATCAGTAAATTTTTGACACAACAAAAAGCTATCTGTATTACTGCTTCCCATATTTGTAGTTTACGGACTATAGTTATATGATGACCATTATCCATCTGTTGACAGAACGAAAAAAAAGTAATCCATGCACTCATTTTTTCTCTTTCTGTTTGTTCCGTTTCCTTTATATGCTTATCGCTTTACTTTCTTCTTATTATCCTTGCTATCGAGACAATGTATTTTTGAAACTGGTTATCCTGAATGGATCGAACGAGGGCGGGCATACTGAAAAGCCAACGTTTAACGTTGTTAAACAAAATTATATTTTTGACTGTATAAACTACTACACTGTTGGTGTTAGCATAAATAAAGGTCATTCTCCTCTATATTTAACAACTTCAGAGTCTGTGAATCCCCTAATGATATTTTTCATACTCCTAGAGCATCTAGAGATCAAACCAAAATGCTAAAAACTTTTATTCCCCGATTGGTGCCTTTTTTGCTCTTATACAAAAGATATTTCATCATATAAAGGCAGCCAGATGGCAGATAATTGTGGCTTTATTGTAACTGACCAAAAGTGAACCGTCTTATAATGTAAAGTATGCCAGGCCATCCACATGTTAACGGCGAAAAAGAAAGCCGATAATGGATATTCGTGACTTTGTTGTGGTTATCTGTAAGGACACCATTTTTATCAATTCGAAACTTTTTTGAGTGCAATGTCAGACCAAGAATCATCATTTCCCTTAAACAAGCATAGCCACGGTCCTAGTGGTACCCCTGAACCTCATCGCTGTAATGGCCACCTTGAGGATGTATTGATCGGTGTTTCCAGCTGGCCCATGGATGTTGCAAAGCCATTTTCCATTTTTTGGAAATGTTTACAATCGAAGCCAGGTTGACTGACAGTGCAAAATGCTGTTTATATTAGTGTATACTAATATGTATTTCATGATATAGGAAATGAGCCTCCTCGGTACTTGAAAACGAAACAAGAATCAACGAAGAAAGACGAATAAGATTTGATAGATAGAAAAATTTAGTGTACAATACTACCACACACATATGCATACACATATTCCCACCAAAATCCAATATAGAATGACGATGCAAAGTTTAGTAACGGATGATTCTACGTGGATACAAATTAATATGTATCAAATGAACCCGTGTTTTAAAGTTGGATCCCGTCTAGGAATAATAAAATCAGGAATTGCCACCGTTCATGCCAGCACTTGACGTGTCTTGCTGTTGCCCATTGCAGCATGACACAGGTCACCGTCGCCTATTTTTGTACATGGATTTCATTTTCCGCACACTTTGTTTTTTACTATTGCATATGTCATGATGCCGTCTATGACGACTGACAGTAGCTTGGGTATTAAGGAATCTATCTACCTGCATGTCACAGAAGATGCATTCGTCCTGGCCAAGGGGAAAAGCATTCTCAAAATTACTTTTGATGGATTACGCATGGAACGAAAAGGTGAGTGAAACAAAAGACAAGCGCGCTGACGCTTTCCGTCCTAACGTCCTTCAGATAAATACGAACCTCCAAAGGATGCAAGACTCTACGAAATTTATGGTGTTTTGGGAATTTTGGAAGGGATACGAGGTAAACGTCTTGATAGATACAGTGACAAGCTGACAACAATCCCAGAAAAGTACCTTGTTGTGATCACTAGAGTTCAGGCTCGAGGTCGTATTTTAGATCATACAGTTTACACTATTGAAAGAGTACTTTGCCTCAGTTTCGATGCACGTAAAGCACGAGAGAAACTTGATGCACGGGTAATCCGTTATGGTCAAACCCTGCAAGTCCTTAAACATTTTTTTAGACAAAAGTGATTCAAGTAACGGAGGATACAGATTCAGAGGAGGACACAGAGAATATATCCATCGTAAATACACCCTCATCCCCGAAGATCAGCAAAAGCAGCTCTTCGACTACTTTTTCAACACCGCCGACAGAGACACAGGATGAAAGCACTGTTGCAGCTCGGCCTACACTGCGCCGTTCAAATTCGTTGATGACTCGTTTTAACTTCTTTGGATCAAAAAAGAAAGAGGACACAGGAAAAGATCAATCGATAGAAGCGGGTACATCGAGCAATGGGCAAACGCCCGCAACGACATCGACTGTTTCTGATTCACTCTCAATCGAAGAGTCCACCAAGCTATCCAATGTCAGCGAAGAGACAGCCTTGGAACTGAGGATAGTGAAGCAGGTGACGGATATGTTTAGTAGATCTATGTTCATCTTCGCATACGACTATGGTAAAGGATGCAATCATCTGCGCGGACGTTAATGTGTTTAGATATCACCAACTGCTTTCAGCGCTCACATGACAAATCCAAATCACAAGATTCAGGGAATGATACTTCACCGTGGAAAAAGGTACTATTTAATGTAGGACAGCAAAAAATGAAACTCATGATGAATGGAAGGTTGACAAACGCTTTTGGTGGAACGAACACCTTTCTCGTGATCTTATATCACAAAACGTACTGTACAACACATCTTGGAAAATTTACTTTTCAAGTGAATTGCTAACACCTTACTGAGATATAGCTTCATGAATGGGTCTTGCTCGTGGCACAAGGTGCAGCACAGGTTGAGCGTTGTGAGATAGAAGGTTACGGGTTTGATTTTGTGCTCATCTCAAGACGCAGTCGCGAAAGAGCTGGTAAGGAGACGGGTTAGCGTTGTCAACGGCTGATCAGCAGTAGGCATGCGATACCAACGACGAGGTGTCAATGAAAGTGGCCACGTGGCTAACTTTGTGGAGACAGAGCAAGTCATTGTATTTGAGGTAGCATACAGAGCTCAATGCAAGATCCGGAAATAATTTTTACTTTGGGCAATCTGTAGCGCGAGAACATCAGGCATGTTGCCTCATTTGTTCAGACACGTGGATCCAGTAAGGCAGAGAATGCGGCTAGTACAATGCTACCAGCTGACGCCATTGTACATAGTTCCCTTATTCTGGAGTCAGTCACCCTACAGCCTTCACCCTGTGCCAACCCTCGACCGCACTGAGGAAGAAAACAATGCAGCATTTGCAGCCCATTTTGCCGAACAAGAGGAGCTCTATGGCCGACAGGTAGCCGTGAGTCTAACAGAGCTGAGCGGTAGAGAAGCAATTGTTGGTTTGCAGTATCGCAAACATGTCGAGAACCTGGGTGATCCAAATATAAAGTTAGTACCTGTTGTGATAGTCATTGAAGAATCTACGCCTATAACACTCTGTAAAAAGATATGTAGAGTTCGATTTCCATCATGAGACGAAGGGAATGCGGTTTGAGAACATCAGTAAATTAAGCACAAGTCTCCATGATGATATGGCAAAGATAGCGTAAGCAGACCTGTTTCACTTCCATCCCTGATATCGCAGCAGTTATTTCTGGTCTGCCAGCAAGGATACAGTCTACTGCAGGCAACGTGGTGTTTTCCGAACGGTAAGTCATCATGGATTACATCAGGCAAGCTCTGATTTTGTACGGATCGAAGAACTGTATGGATTGTTTGGATCGTACAAATGTTGTCCAGGTAATGGTTCATTATGGATGGAAGTCTACCAAATGCTAAAGCATTATGTAGAGCGCGTTTGCACGAAACGTGTTGAATCTTCAGTTAATGCGCTTTGGTATATCGGAGTACCCCGACCGGGGTATCAAGTACTACGAGCAGTTCGAACGCGTGTTCAATAATGGTGAGTACAGCAAACGGGAAGGAGCGTTAACCGAGTTTTATAATTAGTATGGGCGAACAATGGTGATCTTATTTCCCGCATGTATGCTGGTACTAGCGCTCTCAAAGGCGATTTTACCCGGTAAGCACTACTGATGTAAAAATGTGGAAGCTGATTGGCCTTCAGAACTGGAAAACGAAACATTACTGGCATTATGAATGATGCATCCAATTCGCTTGCCCGAATGTACTTTAATACAGTGAAGGACTTTTGGAGACAGGCAACAGTGGATTACGTTTTAGGTAGACATTGTAGAGGATACTACGATCGGATTCTGATTTCCGTTGAATGAAAGGTTATCACAAGTCGGAAATCTTCCGCCACGTTCCTCAAAGCGCATTAATGTCGGCAGAACCCGGAGTAGAGAAACGTTGGGCCAAGATCCGGTTGGATGCAAGTAAGTAAAGCGGCTATGCACAGGAATGTGTGCTGATGGTTGCGTGTAGTCGAGATTAGTAAAGGAATCGTTATTGCGGATGACGAAGAGATGATTGCTGGCTGGACCTTGTTGTCACCTACAGAACCCCAGAAACGGTAAGCGGTTACATTGAAGTATACAAGGTAGGTTAACACGGTGGAAAAGCCATTCCAAAAAGTTCGAAGAAAAGGTGGTGCTGTTGACAACCACAGCATTGTATATTTGCAGCTATAACTACAAGTTTGAAAAAGTCATGCAGTTCAAGCGTATTGAGCTTGATACGATCTACAACATACAAGTAGGGGAGTATATCCTGTCATCCTTGACTCCAGAGTCAACCCTGGTTGATCAGAACTATGGATTCCTTATATATTACCAACTGAACGCTGGACTTGAACGATGGAACACTGGAAGCATACGCAATCAGAGCCTAGGGGATCTCAACATCGACGATGACGAGAAACAAAATAACACAGAAGCATCCAACAACTCTGACAACGACAGCAGTAGCGATTCTCTTGATACAAATAAGGGATTTGTAGTTTTTAAGGCAGTGCGCTATAACGTATTAGGCGAATTACCCAAGGAAGATGTGCTCAACTGTCGGGAGCAAGTAGAAGATATTGTTTTGCATATCGTCAAGGCATGTGGCTACACAATGGATGGAGAAGATGGATTTGTTCATAGAAAAGCAATCATCAGGTAACGTCAACGACAAAATATTTACCTATCTTGCTGACAACCTTGTGCCCAGCCGCGACCAAGCAGAAAAAGCGGACGGGATCTTTAAGAAGATGGGATTCAAAATCAAGCAAGCTATCTGGCTATAAAGCCTCCTAGTTTTGTTGGAGCTTATTTTCATTAGGACGATGCACGAATTAGATACAACCCAAAGATGAATACACACACTATCCTCTTCATTCAATCGATAATTCAGTCGCCCCATCTACTGTCGTAATGCCCATAGTTGCTTATTGTTCTGGATATTGTTTCCTCCATGCTAAATGCACCCCCAATCTGTCTCCCATGCAGAAAGTCCCATATCGATCATTGGCGGGACACAAGGCCATCTCTGCCATCTTTACCTCAACGGCTTGACGCTCCCAATAAAATTCAAACTTTCCATACAGTGTTCATAGCTGGTATCTCCTTCCAGCATGAGGATAAGGTGACCAACGTCGCCATTCATGGCTGGTACTGTATTTTCTGGGGCTCCTTCATGCTGTAGCGTCAGAACCATGTACTACTTGGATGTGGCTGAGATCATGATTGTACGATAGGACAATCAACCTACAAGATTTGGATGACCATGTCCTACCGCCAAGGTGCCTCTGTGAGTTGCATGTGAAAGTGAAGGCGGTTGTTGCAACAGATCAGCAATGTCGACATGAGCGGCTGATTTTTATTACTGGACGGATGATCGTTTGCTCAACCTTATCCTTGCACAGAAAGTAGGTCATCGAATGGTATTCTCTTTGTACAATGTTACATGTTCTATGTAAACGCAATCAATCGTCATGTGTGTACAGGCATACATAGATAAACAATACTTAGATTACTGTCATGGGTTCCACTGGATGTATTAGCAACCTGCCAGAAATATCAGATTTTGAAACAGAACTTGGCGAAATTATCTGCATGCAGACCTTATGAAGAATAAACAACAATAGATTACAAAATTCTTATCACAGGGCTTGATCAGCTTACAATATCGGTCATCTGCTAACGCTTCACTCGCCATTCACACAGGTAAGTACTACATGCAGGCACAGAGTCAGACTCCGTCTCATTCTGCACTATACCATTCAGGTATCCCGTGGAAAAGAAATGATGCAAAAAAAAAGGGGGGGAGTGTTCAGGAGACTTTCTCCAAAGTACCTTGGTATTATTCACATGTAAAATCATGAAGATTAGAGCAGTAAAAGCCAATGACCAAGGAAGAGGCATACCCTGTGCACGTGGGGAGTAGTGATGTATCACAGCATAAATACCAGCTTACAATATTCTGTTGTGGTCATGATGCTATCGAAACCATCGAGAGCATATCCGAGGTGTAGTGCATAACGTCTTTACCTCTTTTAGCGCGACAGCGCATACACGCGCTCACCCCTGGTATGGTTTGTTTATCAATCCCAAGGACATAGAAACCTTGGTTCTACAGGTGGCTGTGAAAAATAAAGGAACGTCGATTGTACCCCGGTTATTGACCGTGAATTTAAGGAACTTCGAAATTTAACGGGAAAATAACGTATTGCCGATCGTGCATCGTTTTGTGCTGCATGATTTAGTTATACTGCTTTGGGCAAATGATGCTACGTAATAGGTAGAAAGAAAAAATGGACGAAGGACAAGGTACGAATGGCTAAGACAATTACGGCACCTTTTACCTATTATAACAAAGCCCGGTACTTTCCTATTAAAATCAGGTCCGAACGACTCAGTCCAGGGCCAGTAATACGTTGTCCTCCCATCACGCTCTATTCTGGCATGACGATCGGATATGTTCATATACTTTCTTTGTAACCGGTGGTTACCGTTGCACTCGGAATCTATGTTTTAGCGTGCACCTATATCATTTGACGTGAGCAGCATTATGCCATATAAATAATCACATCCATTCTCCCGCTTTATTGACGAAAACAATGAAGTTGTTTGGATTTGCCCTTGCCTCCTGTTTAGCCGTTCTTGCGACAGCCTTGCCTGTCAAACGCTCCTTGGTTCCTGGAAAACACTTTAATCGTGTCATGATCATTATTTTCGAAAACCAAGATTACGACACAGCAAAAAGCAATGCCTACTATTCCTCCATAGCTGAGAAACACAATGGTATGTGGATGTCTTTTTCATTGCAACAACATCTGACCTCATATTAGGTGTCGTCCTGACCAACTATTTGGCACTTACGCATCCATCACAACCAAACTACGTACGTTTTCTGCCTTCTCATTTATTTCGTACTCAGAGTATCCTTATTTAGATTGGTCTTATCTCGGGATCGACAGATGGAGTTTTTGCTGATTTTGAAAGCAACATCGATCGCAAGAGCATCGTCGATCTGTTGGAAGCCAAGGGTATTTCATGGAAAGCTTATCAACAAGCTTACACAGGTACAAACAGTGCCACGTTCCTTCTGTCTTTTAACTTTCTACGTTCTATTAAAAAAAAACAAGGTGACTGTGCCACGAAGATGAGAATTGGAACGTATGCTCGTAAACATAATCCCTTTATCTCCATGTTGAATATCCAAAAGAACCCGCAACGATGCGCAAACGTCGTCAGCAGCGACCAGCTTGATACAGATATTGCTAACGATGATGTTCCTCAATACATCTTTTTCACTCCAGACGTAAGTTTGCTACGCTTCTTTGTAGTTGCTTTGTAGCTCAAGTGGAGAATGGATATAGATGAACAATGATGCACATGATACCGATATGGCCTATGCATCCAAGTGGTTGGAAAGCTTTTTGGAACCTCGTATTGGCAAGACAGCACTGAACAAGAACACGATGTTTGTCACTACCTTTGATGAAAACGCTACATACGTCATTCGAAACCAGATCATGACGATTCTTTTTGGCCCTGATTTTAAACGTTCCTCAAACCAGACAGAGGACAACACCGCTTACAATCATTATTCCCTTTTGAAGACAATTGAGGATAACGTAAGAAAGAGCCTCTGTCAATGCATTGTTAATCACTTTGTCTTTTTTTTCCCTAGTGGGACTTGGGCGATCTTGGCCAGAATGACGCCACGGCAACACCTATCCAACTTTAATGTGTCAACATCGTAGTAAAATTGCACAATTTGATTAAAATATTCATTCTCCGCATTTGGTGGTTATTCTGAACAGGGTTTATTGATTTTGGCAGACTTTGCTGACAGTTCCAAAAAAAAAAGCAAGAAGATCGGTTAACGTGTAGGGGCTGTTGTCATCATCAAAAGGTACACCTTGTGTATATGTATGTGGGTGGATGGGTTTGTGAGTATGTATATGCGTGCCCTCTGTGTATGTGCGAGCGGGTTGCTTGAAGTTGTGTGTAGAATGTAGAAAGGTCTGCATGTAGTTTATAGGGAGAGATAGTAAAATATTCTTTTTAACCAAAAAAAAAAAGTTTTAGTGTTTCACTTTGGAAATAACATCGTTAAATCCTTTAATCTTTGCACATTCGCGCTTGACGTTGTCTGCGATGGGCGTGTCCCATTGACCAGCGGATATCATCATGCGTGCATAGCGAAGACACGCTTCCTCTCTGTAATAATCGTACAGTTTTTTGTTGTACCGTCGCTATATCACAATCAGTATCTATTGTTTAAAGTACACTGAATAGTCTCACCTCCTTTGTTCTAGCGTCTTCTGGGTAGTGATGAGTTTGATGGATCAAAAAATCATCTGGTAAGACCCAGTAATCAATGCCAGCCAGGTAGATCTCGTACAGACACGCAGCCTTATTTGCACCATAACCAATAAACCGCTCATCACACCATGGGGTACCTTCCTTCTTAAAGATGACGTAAGGTTCGTAGGAGTAGTTGTAATCGGTGACTTTGTACGGATCTGTCGATTCGTACCAGTGAGTGTAGTTGGTTGAGCCGTGGCCGCGCTTCCATGAGCGATGGAACATGTCAATCTTATCCTCTCTCACGATTTCCAGGAGCTCTTCCTTTGTTTTGGGGAAGCTACGTGAATCTTCTCCGTCTTCCTCTCGGATATACTCAAATGCAGGGACAACGATGGCACCACGGCCTGTACGAAGCTGTTCCATCAAAAAGTCGCTCTTTTTCAATGCATGTCTAAAATCTGTACACAGGTGGAAGTCGACGTCCAACATCATCACGTAATCAGTGCGGGCAAAAAATTTGGCAACGTTACGCCACATATTGAACTGGCGATCAAACTTGTCGACAACAAGATGAATATCCACGTGGCGTCGCATATCCGGGTTTTCATCGTAGACCCGGTGTAGATCAGTTAGAATCTGTTGTTTGCTTTCGTCGTCGTTAACATGGATCGCTACTGAGACTGGCCCCTTGTATCGGGTAGCCAGCCGGCTAAGGACGCGGAAACGGTCGTGTGTCACTAGTGTCGCGATGGTTACTTCTTCCTGCGCGGCACCTGCCTCTGCCTTAAAGTAATACGGAATGACCTTGCTTGGACCCATAGCTTCCGAAAAGACCTTGCTCAAGATGAGATCCTCTGGCATCGCTACTTCTTTGCCTGTTAAAAATAAGATGAGAACGGATGTGATGATGAGAGGTCTGGCTTACCATCCGCATTATCCCATGTCACTTGCTGGATACCCATGTAACGTTGCTGCAATGCACCCACACTTATACCTTGATCATCTGTGGTGGAACGAGCGACATTGCGATGGCCCAATGTCCGAGATTGTCCCAATCCCAGCAGATGAGCGGTGGAATACAGTAATGAGCCAATAAGATACAAAAAACCAATATACTTGAGTGCCTTAGTGAACATGATAGGCAGCGTATTATCATGCATTATTTGGATACGTCCTCCCACAGAAAAAAATGAATGTACAAGTCTCCAGAAAAAGAAAAAAAATGCTTCCCTTTCAACAAGTCAACAGCGATAAAACTACAAATCAGTGACACGAAGAAGGAAGAAAGGGATAAGGGAAGTAGGAAGCGGAGAAGAGAGAAGGGATACAGACGCCGGCAGAGAGACACAACACCAAAAAGAAGGGTGGACTTTTTATTGCACGCTTTTCGTCCGAGGGGGGAAATTGAACATGATTTCAAACTCCATGATGATTTGCAACATCTCAAAAGTCCGACCCACTTTCAAAGGGATGAAGGGTCTGGAATCAGCCTCTCTTCCCCTGGAGATGTGCAGAAACTACGGCGGCACACACAGAAATATACAAAGTATAAAGTTTTTTAGTATTATACACAAAAAAGACGATAGCAGCAAATTAATTTTATTTTTGACACCGGCAATAAATACTGCTTCCGTGCGATTCCTTGTGAAGAAAATGCTGCTCGGTCTTCTGATCGGTTTCTTATCCGATGGAATTAGGTTGTTGCAACTTATGCTCACGGGCCTCGTAAGGGGTAAGATAGAAAATGACAACATATACAGTATATCCCTTGATGCAGAAACATCTTGATGGAGCAAATATATGCATTCTGCCCTTAGCAATGTCTGTTCCTTCGATGTGTATATTTCAACAAAGGACAAACCGAACAATTGGACGTAAAAGGAATTCATTTTTGACTGCACGATATGTGCTAGCGCATCAAAGATGCTCGGTATGTCACAAAATTACAATCATTCCTTCCTTTATTCTTATTTATTGTTTACTCATGCGAGAGTTACAGTCGAGGTTTTGAGCAAGTGACGATCTCATCGTAAAGGAGTGTTGTTAAAAAGTCATCGTAACGTTCACCCGTGATATTAGTGGCAAAAGCCTTTTTTGCCGTATCATACTTGGATTCCAGGTACTTGTTGCCTAACTGCTGTTTAATTTTTTCGGTCTCCTCCTCCAGAACACGGAGCATAAACTCGGGGGTGATTTGAATACCCTCAGACGTTGTTGACCGATGGCGTGCCCATTGCCAAAGTTGCGACCGTGAGATTTCGGCTGTAGCAGCATCCTCCATCAAATGATGAATGGGCACGCACCCTACACCTCGTAACCACGATTCCATATAGGCAAGACCGACTTGAATATTGTCACGTACGCCGTGTTCTGTGATATGACCATCAAACTTGATATTAAGCAAGTCCTTCTGCGTAACAACGACATCGTCACGACGGACAAATAGCTGGTTGGGCTGAGGCATATGCTCATTAAACACCTCAACTGCAATCTTGATCAAATCGGGGTGGGCTACCCAGGTACCATCATGGCCAGCCTTCACCTCCCGTAATTTGTCTGTTCTCACTTTACGCATGGCCGCTTCGTTAGCTTCAGGGTCGTTCTTGATCGGGATCTGAGCAGCCATGCCTCCCATCGCATGAACACCTCGTTTATGACATGTTTTGATCAATAAGCGTACATAAGCATCCATAAATGGAACGGTCATGCCGACATCAGAGCGGTCGGGCAGAACAAATTCCGGATGTTGACGGAAACATTTGATGAAAGAAAAGATGTAATCCCATCGACCACAGTTCAATCCAGAGGAGTGTTCCCTGAGTTCATAGATGATTTCCTCCATTTCAAAGGCTGCCAGAATCGTTTCAATCAGGACTGTGGCGCGAATCGTGCCACGTGGGATGCCTAATCTGTCCTGAGCCACATTGAAGATGTCGTTCCACAGTCTAATCATTGTATCACCGGTAACTTGTCAGAAAACCTTGCTGATTCGCTATACACTCTATCTTACCTTGCTTCTAAATGAGATTCCATCTTTGGAAGATAGAAGTAAGGTCCTTTTCCTTGTTTAATCAGTTCCTGAGCGTTGTTGAAGAAATAGATGGCAAAATCAAACATGGATGCCGAAACCGGTTCCCCGTCGATCAGTACATGTTTTTCCACCATATGCCAACCTCTTGGTCTATTTCTCTTTAATAAAACGTTTGATTGGTAAAAGGAATATTTACCTCACAAGCAATGTTGCCACTTTGTCTTTCAACTCATACTTTTTTCCATCGGGATTTGTAAAACTGATAGTCCTACGAATAGCATCTCGCATATTCACTTGACCGTTGAGATTATTTTCCCACGTTGGTGAATTTGAGTCTACGATGATGGTAACTTCAGTGACGATATTGATAGGATTAGAAAGTACCTTCGAAATCAGCCATGAATGTGGATGCACCTGAATTAAGTGCATTAATGACCATTTTACGTGCAACGGGTCCTGTAATTTCAACACGACGATCCTGAAGACCTGGAGCTGGTGGAGCTGCACGCCATGTAGGATCGTTACGAATATATGCAGTCTCAGGCAAGAAATCAGGCAAAATGCCTTTATCGAGTTGTTTCTGCCTTTCAGCTCGTTTTTGCAATAGGGCTTTGCGTCTTGGGTTAAATGCCCGATGTAATTCAGCTAGTAATTGTAATGCTTTTGGTGTAAGGATTTGCGCCTGTTCTTCATTGACAGATGCTAGAACAGTAACAGTGGAATCCAAGAATTCTGTGGTTTGAGTCGACATGATTTAATAAAGAAAAGATAAATATATAGCCGCTTGCTCTTTTTATAGAGACTAACAATGGTGGAGCGATTCGGGAAGCTTTTTTTTTTTCTGAACTCGGTGGAATTGCCGTCACGTCAAAGAGGAAACAAGCATGAAATGTTTCATCGGGAAACCAAATCAACGAAGGTAGCAGGCACGACAGCAACAATAACATTCGAGAGGGTAAATTTCAACATGGTAATCATGCACATGCTTCCCCGAATCCTTCCATAATGTATAACCGGACCTGTCTATTATGGGCTTGGATTTTAATTTCCGTCACTTCTCACCACCAAGGTTTGTGCGACACTGCCCCACAATTTTTTTATATTTTATGTTCCTCCTGAGTTATGGATAAACAATTAAACTTGACTGACAGCTTTTGTGTTCGGGGCATTTTCTTTGGGAAGTGACAAACAACAGTTCCTCTACGAAGAAAAACAACTTTTTTCTATCGCTTTGTTCTATCAATAATATCATGGAACAGTAGGAACATACTCTATTTCTTTATATAGTCCTCGTTTTCGTAAGAAATAAAAAGCTGTCTAAAATGTGAATTCTATTCCAGGGTGAAACATCCTAACTACTTATAAAAACTGTCAAAAACAACTAAACGATACACTTTTCTTTTCAAAATGCATTTATACACTACTGTTTTGGTTTTACTGGCAGTGGTTGGTGTTCAATGTACACAGTACAAGATCCGACCAGTGGGTAGACCAAATACGCTGGATTACAGACTTTACTATGGTAATCAAATATATTTTCTGTTTACTTAACTAAAAAGACAACAGTAAACAGAAGAGGTCAACTCATGTCACCTTTTCATGATATCCCTTTGAAGACTGGAGATGTATTTAACATGGTGGTGGAGATTCCTCGTTGGACGAATGCCAAATATGAGGTGCGAAATCTTTTTGCCGGCCGAGAAAAAAAAACCTGAAGACGCTTATCTCTATTCAACTTTAGATTAACAAGGAAACACCATATAACCCAATCATCCAAGATCGTAAAAACGATTCACTCCGATTCGTTCATAACATCTTCCCTTATAAAGGTTATCTATGGAATTATGGCGCCTTTCCTCAGGTAATGTGAACAGAAAATCCCCGAATAAAAAAAAAAAAAAGAAAAAAACTTGACAAAGTATATTTCAGACGTGGGAAGATCCCAATTTCGTCACACCTGAGACCCAAACCCGGGGCGATAATGATCCTATTGACGTGATCGAGATCGGCAGCCGTGTAGCAAATGTAGGAGATATCTTGAATGTCAAAATTATCGGTATTATGGCATTATTGGATCAAGGAGAAACTGACTGGAAAGTTGTCGTTATCGATATCAACGACCCTTTGGCTGAGAGAATTCATGGTGAGCCAACACAGCACAGCCGATCATATCATTTACATAGTTCAAATAGATATTGACGACGTTGAGACGTATAAACCAGGACTTTTGAAAGCAACCATTAACTGGTTCCGTGTGTACAAAGTGCCCAGCGGCAAGAAGCCGAATGTCATCGGATTTAATAACCAATTCCAGAACAAGGTAAAACACAGCTTATCACAAAAAGTCCGATGCTCAAACGATTTAGACCTATGCGACCGAGATCGTTTTAGATACCCACGCCGCCTGGAAAGCACTTATCTATGGGAAAACTGATAAAAAGGATATCCAAACGTAAATGTCACTGATAGCTTGAAATTCCACTAACCCATTGATTTTTTTGTTTTTTTTTTTTTTTTTTTTTTTTTTTTTTGGAAATCAGGATCAATGTCTCTGTGAAGAAATCCTCATACAGAGTTCCCTTCGGTGAAACACCAGCACCACCAGTAAGTTACAAAAAAAATTTAGTCCGTCCTGATCACGTTTAACAACTTGTAATAGATGAGAAAACCCAAATCACCTGCGCCTATTGATCCTTCGATAGATAAATGGTACTATGTCTAAATCACCAACGAATATCCAGTAGAGAAACAAGATGACATTTAATACATTTTCGACTTGTATTTCTAAATTCCCGTAATGGAGAGTATATTTTATGATTTGAGAATAAACCAACCCTGGATACCAACACGAATGTTTGGTGTGGATCGATCTCGAGGCCGGTCCTGAATCACATACGTTTATTCTCGCTAGATAGGATGACTTCAGTGAAAGCGTGGTCATTAAAATATGCGTTTTTACCCGCCAACACCAACAGTGACTGTCGGAATGCAATCGCTAACTTATACCGAATGATGAAAATATCACATGTATGAAGACATGGGAGAAAACAGTTGATTCATTATTAAAGAGTATAACTCTTTACGGAAAAATGATGCTCGTCACAATCGCATCACACTATAGCTTATTACTTGACTAGCAAAAATATAATCTCGGCTTATTTTTCAGAAAATGAATAGTCTGGAGTTACAATGCCTTTGTATTCGCTTCCTCGGAAGTTTCAAGAGGATCACGATTTTACCCATGGCCTGGAGAGTGTGTTTACGCACCTTCCATGAATGGAAAAATTAGTGATTGCATTGAAACCGTCGCTTTCCAGATCCGAAATTTACGGTCCTGAAAACCCAGAATCCTGCATCAGTGAACTATCATCTCAGATCATCACATGTTGTTTCGGTATACAAGATTGGCTTATCCAGAACACGAGTTTCATTTTGGGATGAGAGCACCCGCTTTTGGTATTAGTATTTGAAACAGATATTTTGCTCTCTAGAAAATACGTCAATATCATAAGACCGAACGGAGGGAGCATATTTTGCAAATCTTGTGGCGATCAGAGAGTCTCTCAAGGAACATGCCAAAGTAATGCACTATCATCAAACCATATTGAAGGATATAATCTAACGTTTCTCACTCGGAAGAGGAAATAAACGTAGTTGCCACAGCAAAAAATTCCAGGGAAAGGCGTTCTTAAAAAAAAAAAAAGCTAGATTATCAAACGTTCGTCGTCGCTATCAGACGAACGAACGTTGGAATCATACTGACCACTTGCAGGAATATGTAACATATATAGCGTATGTTAAGTGAGGTCATTGCAGCTCGATTTTACTACACCACTCAACATATTTTTGCTGCAGATGTGAACAGTGTGTATTTTTCCGTCTTAATCGTTGACATCCAGCTTTTCATTTACAAGACATACTTGGAGGAGGGGTGAATTTTGATATGTGTGTGTGTATTTATTTATAGAAAGAATCTGTAAACTCGACGACTAAGGAATATTGTTTAAAATATCTTCTTCCATGAATGGTTTAAGAATCGCAATGTTGGAACCGATGTCTTGCTCATCATGGAGCTTAAGAATTTTGCATTATCATAGCCAATTATTATTGGTTTATTCCTCTGGTCATTTTGATCGGTTGGGTCCGAAAATTGGGATTGGTCTTGGGAACGCAGTTTTGAAATATTCCACTATATTTGACTAGAAGTCGTTTCAAAATTTTCACTCTGAGTTTTTTATCTCTTGTTATACATGTTCTATTTCAGGTTAGCACATCTACAGGGAGTATTGTTAGCCTGGTTTTCTATAAACAGCATGATCGTCTTGAATAGCAATTTTAAAGATCATGATGCTGCAGGCGGTAACTGATCGAAGAAATCAATTTATCCATTTCTGCATTTATAAGCTCAGAATCCAGATTTTTTTTGGACTTTCTCACTGCATGATGAAACCTACACTTGGTAGTATTCCTTTGAACTAGTGCGTCGGATTCGAGAAATCTCATTTGAAGGACCATCTGCGAGAGATACCCGTAATGCTTTGGACATATCCTCCAGACAATGGGTTTACGCGGTTGGGTAAACATTTCCCGGGAGATGACTATCATTCCTGTGTTGGCTCTAAATAGACTTTGCATTGAGCTTTGCGCTTTTTTGCGTCGAATTGAAGTGGGCCTGGGACAGCATAGCTTGATTTGTTGCGTTCCTAGATAAAGAAATGTTCAACCATGAATGCTATTCCGAATAAATTTTGTGTCCGCTGAAGGGTCAAATTCAAATAAGGTTTACAGTTTAACTGATGGCACATATTGATTTCTTCCTTAATATAAACTTGGACCTTCATAGAGTCAGACTTTGGAAATGTCCAGCCCACTGCGACTTGAGCCATAGGCCAACCTATTGGCCCCCACCCATAGCAAGGCCTAATCTAGGTCACGATTCCTGTGCAACTAACAGGACGCATACGGTTAACGTGTACGTATTAGAACCAAAGTCTAGCATACGGTACAATGAATCCTTCCCGACGAAAATCAACAACACTGATAGGTCGGTGCAGATCCTCCAAACTCATACGCTGTAAAATAGGAATAGGAATAGAAGCGGAAGAGTCAGTAACAAACATTATGTACAGACTTTTCGTGACCTGTCTTAAATGTGGCATGAATCAGAACTGTAATACCGACATCCGGTCGTTGTATGAGTATTAGCGAAAGCCATATAAAAAATAGACATATCAAGAAGGAACATGATATGGAAAATATCGATCAACGCTCTTGAATGTTTAACCTTGCTCTCCATTGATTGTCATGCCCAAATCCAAACGGATTGGTGGCTGAAATTTCTTAATATGAAGGGTGAATCAGATTCGCTTAGTGCCAATGTTAATGTCAGTTGTTCTCTCTAATTCATCAACGTATCCTTGACATGATTGGTAAATCAAGCGCGTTCTGTTGCGGGGAGACACGATAAAATACCCCACCTTACTTTCTGGTGGGGTGGTAGAAGTTTGTGAGGGCTCCGCACATTCACGTTCTCTGATGAAGCAGACGATAGAGTTTTCTGCTCATAAACTATGATTAGACTATCTGATTCGTGATTCCACTTCTGGAGACAAAGTTCTCATGCTGTCATGTGTAGAAGAAGTGATCAAGTAAATGAGAAAAGGAAGAAGTAACTTTGTGCGGAAGATAATCAGTTCTGATAGATATTCGAAATTACATTTAGAAGAACGATCAAGAGGAGCGTTGAAGAAAAAAGACCCATCGGCAAGAGAGAAGAGATATTATGGGGATGGTTGAAGAGGAGTTGTTTTTATTAGGTGCAAGATCTACGACGACCGATCGAACCGCGGCGTGTCAAATCTGCGTATATTATTCTTTTTTTCCTAATGTAGCTGGATGTCAGACCTCAGCACACAGTAACAGGTGTAAACTCGTATGACTTGTTAGTTCAGTAAATACTCAATAGCTGCCTGAACATCCCCTCCAGTTGCTAACAAAGCTCGAAGATTCGCTTGTTTCTCTGAAAATCCCATTTCTTCAAGTTGTTCGAGCTGTGATCGGAACCGCGTTTCTGCAGACTCTGTAGTGGCTGCAGTGGTTGGAGGTGTATTTTGATGAAATGTGGGGAGTCTATTATGTGAAACGGGCTCAGTATCCATATCATTTTCCTTCATCAAGACTGTTTTTACCCAAGATTGTACAAATTTTGTCCAAAAAACAAAGGCGTCTGCTGCGGTTGTTGTTGCTGTTGCGCTTGGGCTTGTGGTTGTGTATTTCCATTTTGCGTTCCTGTCTGGCCCTCCATCATAGCCTGGTGTAACCGCATGCTCATTTGCACGAAGTTGGGATCAGCCCAGAAAGGAACTGTAGATGAAGCAGTTCCGGACGCTGTTGTGGTGTTGTCGTTCGCTTGTGTGTTCGTATTGTTCTGCTGTTAAGCTTTAGTAACCCCATGATCACATATTTTGTATGCTTCTCACCGATTGTTGGGGTAACCCAAAAGGAAACCCGGAAAGAGCTTAAAAGTATAGTTGTCAGATGTATAAGCTTATATGGTAGGAATTTACCTGCAAAAGGATTAGCTGCCGCTCCTCGTGCAGAGCTGTTGGATGAGCCAGTAGGATTTGGTGGAGGTGCCCATGGATTTGGTAATGCTTGGGTATTCAGTTGGTTCTCTATGCCAAATCGGAAAAAGTCGGTTTACATACAGCTCTAGATAAAAAAATGCCTTTCTCTGTACCTGGTACACTGGTTACATTAAGTGCTCTAGCTAGGCGTTCATTTGCCTCGTCTGAAGATGAATCTGCAGGATGTGCAGCTGCATCCATTGGTTCTTGAATGGTACTGTACATGCGTCGCAAATAATTGAATCCACCAGGCAATGCCTATCTTCATCTTAATACACACCTTATACGTACTGTCTCACATACCTCGATGTTTGATAAGGCGCGGTCGTTACTTCTCTGCATCTCTCGCATCAACTCTGGGTTTCTAATTTCGGCTCAGCTTTATTTTTATCACCTACGTGGCCTTTCGACTTACCTCATCATTTCCATCGATTGCCTCAAAAAGCTGGGGTCGCTAATCATTTGCCCAACTTCCGGGTGTTGTTCTACAACAGCTCGCACTTGTGGATTGCTCATCAAGACACTTCGAACGAATTCTATCGACCGAGTTATTATGGCGCTGTATTTTCTTTTTTTTTTTTTCTTGCCTGGGTTATTCAAGAGACTCTGCATTAACGGTGACTCCATTGCTCTCCGCATCGACTCCATATCCATAGAGGGCATACCGTCTCCAGCCATACCGAAAGGGGACATTCGTGTAAAAGCAGCTGGGTCCGATGTAGGCGACACTGCTGATTGTGTATTTGCTGGTTGAGATGTCGTTCCACTGGTATTATTCGGAGTAGCAGTAGTGGTGGTAGCAGCAGCAGCAGCAGTAGTGGGAGCAGCAGCAATGGTAGTAGTAGTAGTAGTAGTAGTAGGCGTGGCAGTGGTGGCGATAGCAGTTGTCGTCGTCGTTGTTGTGGTTGTTGTAGTATTGTTGCTCTTTGCAGTGGTGGTAGCAGAACGTTCACCTGTGGCATTCGTCGATTTGCTCGATGTTGAACGCACAACATGGACAGTATGTCCTTCGCGAATGCCTATTATCAATTGCTTAGCAAGTTAAGAGATGGCATTACTCAAGTCCCGTCGTACCGTAGGTGCTGCAGAGATCATCGTCTTTAAGAATTCGACCAGAATATACCAATCGCATTTGCAACGCCGAAAAACCATCTAAATTCTCGCTGATCTTTTTTTTCAGTTGCGTAATGGAAGTTTGCTCTGGATCAATAGCCACTTCAAAAATGACCCCAGTTGAGGGGCGAATTTTCACAGTGATTTCTTTGCTCATTTTCAGGACCTGCGCCTACGTTTCCCTGTTGTAATTGAAGAAGATACGGGGTTTTCAGTTGAGATTAAAAAGCTAGAGCGACTGTTTTGAGAAAAGCTGTGGTTTGAGCGGAGACAATGGGCCAATCATAATGTGCGACAAATTGAAGAGGCACAGGTTGCTTGCAAGGCCCAAGTTGCAATTTTTACTACTTTCTCAATAGGAAAAGCTAATCTGGAGAACTATTATCATGTTTATGAACAATTCGTAATTTAAGCTTTCCCTAGTATTGGGAGAGGGCCCAGGGAAATCAAGTACTTTACATTCTGCCAGTTACTCTTGTGGTTGGCTGGAAACACTAGTGTGTTGCAAATGAATATGCGGCCAATAAGAAATTACAGTACTGCGCGCTACTTGAAATTGGATTTACGTCAGCCAAATGAACCTTTGCGTAAGGAAGCTCTTTACATCGAATCCGATAATATGGATTTGTATGTTTGGACTGGCTCATTGTTTCAATAATAGGTTTTCCAACGTTTTATTGGTTTAAGTGAATACATTTTGAGATGAGAATTTCACCATTCTTGTTTAAGCCTATGTGGTCGTTAAACGATCAAAGGGTCGCGGCCACTACTATTTGCTCCCACTCCATGGATCCGTGGGAGTGCTTTTGGGGCAAACTGTGATGACATCCAGTATAATAGGTATTAATTATGAATGGATTTTGTGTTCGTTGAGGGATCAAGTTGAAGTGGATTTTACGGTTAAACAGATGACACATATTAATTTCTTCTTCATTAGCAGTGTTTTGTCTACGGATATTGTTAATGCGGTCTTAAATTAAACAGAAGCACAGTACTATTCCCTATCGGTACGCTCAAGTCGAGCTCCACTCAAACATAATCTAACACTGAAAATTAAAAACGGTTGTAAGCTTACCAATTATTATAGCAGGTTTTTGCATCTTCTGGTACCATGAAAAAAAAAAATCGTGGAAGTACAGGAATCATACAGAAAATTTTCATAAATTCACTGTTACAAAGGATTACTGTACACGGGATACACACTAAAATATCAAACACAATCTTATACTCCTGTTTTTTCTTAACCGATTAGCATCTAACACAAATACACTTTCTACGAAATTATAAAGTTTCTACTAGCGCTATTTCTCTCAGTAAACATCCTTATTTACCCTGCTTTTAAAAAATAAATAAGAAACCGGCCACACAAGCTATTGAAATACAGTTTTTTTTATTTATTTACTGTAGCCATTGGTATCTTTGCGCGGTTGACTAAAACTTTTTGCGAAAGATACATATCATTTCTGCGTTGGCTCTAAATGGGCTTTGCGCTGTTTGTGTCAAATTAAAGTGGGCCAAGATAATATGAGTTTGCGCAACGGTCTGGTTCGCTGCCTTTCAAGATAAGGAAATGCTCCATTTAAAAGAAAAAAGAAAAGAAAAGAAAATCAGACCATATTTAATAGGGAAGGCTATTCCTTTTTTTAGATCTGTTTTACCAAAAAAGCATCTCGTTAAGGATGTCAATCTATCCGTAAGTATAATTATTCATGTCTTTTCGTCCGTGTGCTAATCCTGCATGAATTCTATCCCGAACCATACTGTAGCATATGCCCAAAGTCTGTTCGCCGCTTAAGAAAGTAAATATCATCATACTGAGTGAAGCTCATATTCCGCAACGAAGCGCCAGACGTTGCACCGCTTCATAGACACAAATTTATTATAGAGTAGTGTAAAATCATCCAATAATAACAATACAGGTGACAAAAGATTTTGCCAGTGTGCAGTATAATTTATATCTAGCATTTTTAACCATGATAAGTAGGATTCGTTTACTGTCTGAAAAGTACAGTGTTGACGGCAGATTGGATATGTTACTGTCCACAGACTTGTTGGGTCTAGATCATCTGCTATGCGAAGGGACAAGTAGTTAACTTCTGTGTTCGATAAACGGTTGACAAGGATATTTAATCTATTCTTTATTGGGATCATCCGAAGAGTATCTTTCTTTCAGAAAGCGTCCGTTACAATTGCAGCCAGGCTCGAATAAGCAGAAACTGCACCTATATCTGCTCAAACAGGGAACTCGTCTGTATGTATTAATTTTTGGTTTTATGTTGTCTCATATTTCTAGAGACTAGATAATGCACTTGTAAAAAAAAAAAAAAAAGACAATGGCGTGTCCGAATCTTCTTATGAGGTGCACTGCGGGACGTAAAATAGCGAGTCCCACTAAACCCAAGTCCAAACTTGTTTCTCACGACTCCACCTCGTCTCAGTTATAATGTCTGCTCCACGACTTATTCAAAGAACATTGTATGCCACAACAAGGGTTCCATTACGTCAATGGACGATGCATGCTAGTTGTCCAATGAGCATGTCGCTCCGCTTCCAACATAGCCCCGCTGAACTGGTAAACGCGACAAGAGTGTTTCAACGTTGTTACAGCACCAACGATACGAAATTAGTGGATTTTGATGGGATTCAGTCGATAATCCGTAGCAATGCAAAAGTAGGCCAAATACTGAAACATTTGCGTTACAAACATTATGAATTTAGAATACGCATTTGATTGACGTGCGGGAACCTGCTGAATTAGTCCAGGGTTCTATCCCGACTGCAAAGAATGTTCCATTGGTAAGTGAAATGAAACAATAGGATCGGATACACAGAGTCAAAAAAGAAACTTAAATGCTTGTGTTTGCGTTACATAGAGCAAATTCGCCAACGCTTGGACTGGATCACCCGAAGATTTCAGCAATGAATTTGGGTTCGACAAACCCAGCCCCGAAGAATCCATTGTTGTATATTGTCAGGCTGGTGTTCGAAGCAGTAAAGCAGCCGATTATTTACGTCAATTGGGATATTTAAGGTAAAAGTGGCCTGGTGATAATAGTGCTGGTGCTTTGGCTTATCGCATAGCGTTTTTCCCTCCTTAGAGTGCAAAATTATTACGGCAGCTGGGCTGACTATGCAGAGAAGACCAAAACAAAGTGAAGAAAGGGGGTTAGTCGTCAGAAGGTTGTATCTCCAAATATATACCTACCAGCTGGTGATCTCCTTTTCTTTGTTAGTTCCTTTCATCCCTAAGAAACTCAAATAAATTGTTCAGACAGATAAACTCCAAACAGTCAGTAGCCTCCCCCCTTCCCTCTCTCTATCTCTCACTCTTTTCACTCTTTATTTCTCTCCTTGAACGTCAAACACATTACACCCTCATTCACTCATTTCGTTTACGGTCATTAGTTTATTAGCAGTTATGGGCATATGCATTTCGTCGGAAAAACGAGCCGAAAAAAATCACAGTCAATCGATTGACCGTATGATTGAGGAAGATGGCCGAAAACTTAGACGAGAATGCAAGATTCTACTTTTAGGTCAACAAAACGTCGACATCGTGTTAAATATTGACTCAAAAAAACCTCCTTTGAATAGGAAGCGGTGAATCCGGGAAATCCACTATTGTTAAGCAAATGAAAATTATTCATCAGAACGGATACACCACCGAAGAACTGTATACATGGCGAGCAACCGTATACAAAAACTTGATGGAATCAGCACAAGCGCTGGTCGCGGCTATTCGCAAGTTTGAGTACGAGTTCGAAGACGAAAAGAATAATGTAAGTTTTTTTTTATCTCTCCTTGACACAACTCAACCCCTTCTAGTATTATGCACAGCACATTGCGGATTATCACCTAGGAGATACTACCAACCCCATACTCGAACCTGAGATTGCAGATGCTGTCACTAGCGTCTGGCAAGATGGCGTTATTAGTAAACTTCTGGACAAAGAAGGCAGTGAATTCTATTTAATGGATTCTGCACCATAGTAAGTATCACTGCTCTATTGTTCTTTTTGTCAGTATTTACGCTAATAAAAAAAAAGTTTTTTTGACCAGGTCAAACGAATAGCACAAGCTGACTATATCCCTAATGTCCAGGATGTGTTACGCGCACGATCTAAAACGACGGGAATCATGGAGACAAGATTCACTATTGATCAATTAAATATTCAGTATGGCATGGCTCAAATTGAAGAAGAATTACTGAATTTTTCTCGTGTAGTATGTTCGATGTTGGTGGTCAACGTTCAGAACGAAAAAAGTGGATCCATTGTTTCGAATCTGTGACATCTATTATTTTTTGCGTTTCTTTGAGTGAATACGATCAGGTGTTACTCGAAGAATCTCGGCAAGTAAGTAACAAACATCTAACTTATTCAGTCATATGTCCTGATATATATATACATCTGTCTATAAAAAGAATCGTATGATGGAAAGTTTGGTTCTCTTCGAATCCGTCATCAACAGCCGCTGGTTCTTGCGAACGTCGATCATCCTATTCCTTAATAAAGTCGACGTATTTAAAAGCAAGCTTGCAAAAATCCCGCTCGAACGCTACTTTCCCGACTATGGCGGTAAATGCATAAAGTTTTTTTTTTATCTCACGCTATAACGATTAAATGATGATTAGGTGGACAAGATTTAACAAAGGCGGCCAAATATATCTTGTGGAGATTCAGTCAGACGAACAGAGCCAGACTTAACATCTATCCTCAGTAAGCTAACCGCATATTCATCTCCCCCTTTTTTCTTATTCCTTTTATAGTCTGACACAGGCAACAGATACTCCAAATGTGAGGATAAATTTAATGCAAAAATACGTCCCAGGGCTAATTTTATCTCTTTAGATCCGCCTAGTCTTTGCCGCCATCAAAGAAACCATTTTACAGAATGCGTTGAAAGATTCAGGCATTTTGTAGTTAGCATTAAATGCTCATTTTTATCACAAATCCCACTTATAACCGACATAGAAACCCTAGCACCTCCCAAATGAAAGACCCTTCTCCGATAAAACAATATATTATTGCATCGAATTGCAAGATGTAATCCTGGCGCATGGGCCAGGGACCGCGGCGCATCCGGTCCGGGGTGGCACACGGTATGAAAAAATTTTTTTGAAAAAACAACGGGAGCGTTGGAAAAAAAAAAGCTGCCAGGAGCTACAGATGAAAAAATGTTGTCAATATTTAATGATTATTGAATACAAAAGTAATCATTTACAGACACCGTATCCCAATTCAGGGCATACGCACTCTGTTAGGAGTGCACTGGCACTCTCCTGGGGCGAGGGAAAAAAAAAGGTTTTGTAAATATCTGTGTAGAATGAAGCTAGTTTGAGAGGATCGTTCAAAGAACACTGCACTTGCAAAAAGAAGTTCGAAAGAAAAGCAAAAGAATGAACGAAGAAGCAACGAAGAGAGTTGTATATGTTTATGAGAATTAAGTTAGTATATGAGGATCATTGAAAGAGAAACATACTTACAAAATACAATGCGCGACTGGAGCGAAAACAGCAGATCGTAAAAAATAAGGAATCTGTCTGAAACGTGATATCACACTGAGTATTTCACACACCGCCGCCAAAATGCTCGAAAGTTAGAAGTAAGGAATATTATACAGTACTACTACTGTTCACCTGGCGAGAGAGGTAGTTACTAGCTTCCAAGAAACGGCTTGGGATTGATACAACTGAAACCAACTTTCCTACTGGGAAGTCATCGAATATCCATTGATATCATCTTCATATTGGTTATTCGTTTCCTGTTGGAAAGATCTTTTCTCTTTCTACGTCTAGAGACTGTTGAGCAAACCTTCAGAGACTATCAACGGAGGCAGAAAGCTCAAGAGGAAATGGTGAACATGCTGATAAATGGTGGTCGAAAGTATGATTGTAAAAAGAAGAAACATAGGTGCAAGAATCAGAAGAAACGGAAACATAACTGAGAATGCTGTGCCCGGTAAAAGAGGAAAAGCACAAGAAGATGCTACAATTATACAGGACACATTTTTATCGAAACTGTGGTATCTGGTTTTCATTTAATGGTAGATTCCTAAACAGATAGTATCTGCTGTACGTTTTTGTATTCTTCGCAAAAAAAGATGGAGAGGTCGGAAAGCAAATCCAGACGATAATAGTGCTATGCCACTACTTGTATTTGGGGCAGAAGTGTTTGGGAAAAATGAGTGTCGCTATAAAGATCATCGAAAGATAGTGGTAAACAAACTGTGAAGCAGCTGGAAGGGGCGAAATGCTAGTTCTGAAGATAAACGAGCACTTAAACTTCCTAGGCATGTGCACAAAATTTTCTTATTTCATTTGATAAGTTGATAGATTTGTCACATATGCAAAATAAGAAGTTTAAACGATGTGGTCACTGTGGATGGTGACAAGCATCATAGTATTCAAGTTTGTGAATCCTGTGGAATGCTATGGAATCGCGACACCAATGTAAGCAAGAACAGGTTTCATGTTGCCCACTCAACATGGGGTGATCACTGCCTTTTGGACCAGTCTCGACGGCCTAACCTAGATCACCGTTACGAATGCGTGACCCGCAAGACTTCAGATTTTTATGATAAATTCAAATCACGAACATTTTTGTGATTTTAAAAACTCGTTTCGGTAAGTCCCCCGCTTATGATTTGTGGACATGGTACCAAGCAGTAACTGTGTACGCTACTCGCGAATACTTCTACGTGGATGAGGAGGACCAAACAATGCTTAAATACATACGTCTGGTGCATATCTATGTGAATTCACGAATTTTTTTAGCGCAAATTTGTTTCTCGTTCGACGTAAAAAAGTGGGTTCCGAGTCGCGCAAACACCTTTCCCAAAAACACACTAATTACATGAATCACGCTGGACAGGATTCATGCAACTTTCTTTTGCTAATCCTGCATGCCGTATCGACTGTTGTTTCTCCTGATCCATATGCATTCTTCTTTTCGTTCGAAGCATCACAAAAGGTTCACAATGTATTTTTTATTGGTCCTCTTTCTTTTTTACTTTTTTTCTTTCTGGTTCCAGTTTCCTCGGTCAACGCGTTTACGATTAGGCGGTAGCGGCAACCTGCTTCTTGGCCTGAGTGCCTGTAAAAAAAAAATAATGATGAGACAACCCATCAATGGAATGCTTAATGCATCATAACACTTACCCTCACGGAAACCGTTGTTGAAACGGCGGTGGACAAGCTTCAAGTGGCGCATACGGCCAGTACCGGTGGTCTTTCTACGCTTGCCCTTTTCGGACCAGTTGTCTATAAATTCCATGAGCGCGTGAATTTTTTTAGTGTCGGTTAATGTTGAAACTTACAGGAGCGGATCTTGGCAGCGGGGTAACCGCACTGAGCACAAGTCTTCTTCTGCTTGTGGAAAGAGCGGTTGCCACAGCGACGGCAAAGTGTGTGCGACTTGGTGTGGCGTTTACCAAACGAAGAGGTACCCTTGGTCTAATGAAAATGACATGAGTACCATGTTCCATAAGCTCTCCTCCAGCGATGTGATGTCAGTATGGTCGGTCGTATTTTTTCATCGCTATATCGTTTCATCCGATCCATCCGATCCATCCAAAGCATAGATTATCACTGGAGATAAAATAAGTCATACGTACCATGTTGGATTACCGTGAAGGAAGGAGCCTTCTTTGACTTAAGTGAATGCTTTACCTGCTGGCCCAGTCCGAGATGGCGGCGATTGAAAGTTTGCCGGTTGGTCGCACAGCCAAAAAAAGATAAATTTACGAACAGAAGACAAACCCTAGTCCTCCTTTTTGAAGCACTTATTCATGGAAATGTAAAAGAAAGAAAGAAATAAAGAAAAAAGATGAGACATAGATAAGACATAGATGATGAGCTTGGTTTAGCAATCAAAGAATTCTACAAGCGTATGGCTATCACGTAATTGACACAATTGCAGCAGCTTATGCATGCTTGGATCAATAGGCTATCATACAGCTTCCCACTTTTAGACAAACAAATCATACGCTATAACTAAACACACTAAGTGTTTGTTTCAATTGAAAGTGGATGAATCGGATCCAAGAAAAAGAAAAAAGAATTTTTTTTCTTTCATAGTTGAAAACATCATACGAGATAGACTGATTTCAGTCATTGCTGGCAAACAATGCATGAGCCCATTTTTATCGTAAGCAGCACAACCATATTTTTCAGCATACAGGGCAAATTCTTTGACTGCCAAGAAAGCAGATCTCACGCTACGTTTTATTTCCAAGGAGACAGGGTTATGAGCAGCTAACAATGTGCTCTACCTCGACATGCGGTTAAGGCTGCACTGTTATTTGCTGTTTTCTTCCCCTAGTTCTTGGCATTACTGCGTTGTCTTTGACCATCTAATCCATTGGATGCCAGAAAGAAAAATAGGATAGATATGTTCTTCTGTTTATGCAACTTGCGGTGGGCTTGCATAATAAGTAATACATGTAGTTTCAGGCGCATAGGACTAACAAACAACAGGTCATCACCTGTGCCCATCCTAGGAAACAATTGTCGTTTGATGTTGTAGAATATTGTAAGAAGATATATTCTCTTTTCCTTTTTCTTTTCTCTTTCTCTTTTTATCTCGCTCTCTCCTAGTTTATCATGATCTTGTTCTGGCCAAAATTACTCACGATAGCTCATGAAATTACAGCTAGTGTCCACCTGTTTCTCCCATTATATTTCTTCCAACACCTTCACCTTCCCATTCACACTGTAGCCATACTTATGAGCACCATGCTCATAACACGTCTCGGAGCTACGGTTTTCTGGGTCTGTTTCCTAGATAGCCGACCTATGCTGCACGGTATGTTCACAGCATTGCTGACGGCAATCGGATCTGCAGCCGTCATTCTAATGCTGTCCATTCCGCCCATCACCCTGTCATGGCTACTGATGTTCTGCACCACTGTCATTCAAGCACTATTCTATCAACCACTAGTAGCTGTGATTGATAGTGCTATCCTAAAAATGCTCGGCGATCACAAAATACTCTATGGTGAGGATCCGAAAAATAAGATGTCCATTGTTGTTTATTCTTTTGTGAAATCCTCAGCTCTTTACTTATTTAGATACACAGCGGCAGTGGGGCAAAATAACTGCTGTCTTTATGGCCATTGTTCTGGGGATATGTTTGAGGAACGACCACGATTTCGATACATTACTAGTCACCACACTGATCGGATCTGCACTACTCTTCCTGCTTTCTCTGTCGACGACCGTTGAACCAGCAGTGGGACAAGAACAGGAAGAACTGCCACTGCTGAAGAACGCATCCTTTACAGAAGATCTACCGAGTTACAGACCTTATCGTCTATTCGCAGAACACCTCTCGCATATATCTGAAGAAGACGATACAGTGAGCATTTTTTCAGAGACGCGTACAAAGGCGTGTAGTCGCATCCAATCATCGCAAACAAGCCATCCGCCGGAAGACGTGATACAACAGATGCCGTTTCTGGCATTGGCGCAGCTACCACTACCACCTGTGGAGGCATCCGCAGCAGCCATCGTTGTAACACAGTCATCGGCACCTGAAGAAGAAGAGTATAGTGTGCGGCAAACCTATTTACTTCTTTTGCAAATGTTTCTACTCGGGACAGTGAATTCCATGATGACCTCGCTAGTCTTTGTGTTTTTTGCCGACGGCCTCCAGATACCAATGCCTGTCATTGGCATAGCAGCAGCTGTTAACATCTTTGCTGCCATGGTGGCTGACAGAATAGCTTCCAAGGTATCCTGGTCATTTCAGATTTCCCTCTAATCTCCGCTTTTTAGGCTATCCCTCAAATTAAGCTAACCTTGGTCTTTGGCTTTGTTCATGTATCTGTGGCACTATCTGCATTTAGTTATCCATATCTACCACGGGCTTCTGTGCTCTCGTGTTTAATAATTGTATTTCTACAAGGACTCCAAGGTAAAATAACAGAACACGACCTTATTAGCCAGAAAATAATCAAACGGCCGTGGCGATTAGGTATCGCATTCCGCCTCTTGTGGTTAAAGGCTGTAAACGAAGTTGACTCAGTGATGCTGACAATTCGACAACGGCTGATACTTCGAGGGAAAACATCAGCTTTGTACAGCAGTCTCGGACCCGCTATAGGTGTGCTCATTACCGGTTTTCTAGTTGATGCATTTGAGCTACTACCTGGCTTTTTCACACTATATCGTCTATGTATAGTTCTGATGGCAATCAGTGCATTTATATCACGGAGATGGTCCCCTTCATGAGTATTTTTATCGTATATTTAACAATACTTTTTTAGACTCGTAGGAGACATTCTTCTGTAATACTGCTATTAGCGCTTCTGTTCTCTGTTGCAAAAATTTATTGATAGGATTTCCGAATCAGTCAACATGTATCGCCTTCTATTTACATTTTTTTCCCGTTTCGTGTGAAAACTCATATTGGTTAGATTTCAGCGACAACTGTTTGGATAACTGTGCATTACAACTTGTAGAAGATTCAGAATACACAATGTGCATCTCAGCGACCTTCACACGCCAACCGACATAAAATCGGACAATCCATCGAAAGGGAAACGGCTATTGGCACCTTTATCTTCTATTTTAGTCAAAACTCATCAAAGAACTTCTACACAGGAGCTATGGACCTTTGCTTACGTCCCCTGCATTTTTCTCGGCGTTGCAACATAGAAAAGGTGGTGATTCATAACTGGGCCGTCTTCTTCCACACTTTACCACAGACAAGATGCAAGGTAATTCTATTTAGAAAATACCTTGTAATTTTGTCCGGTCCGCGTTGTACTTAACGTATGGGCAATGGTTAACGTGATCTGTGGGATAGATAGAATTGTGCTATCAACATTGGTCGGCATCGCTCTAGTTATTCTCTAATCAGAGCATATACATACATATACACACACACACACATATATATATATATATATTTGATGCGCATGCATCTCTTGTTGTTATTTATTGTCTGATGTTTTGGTGATGTTTTATTGTGCTTATGCATGACGAAATTCAAGACTTTCGAAAGAATAGATGTTTACGCTGCTTCAAATCACACACAATTTTCCTCCAGTTGCCCAAAAATTCATCTGAATAGCGTAAAAATTCTTTTTATAAAAAGTATATATAACGATTGTTAGATGTTAGCTGTACTTCCAACGATAATCATGGCATTGTGCGGATTAAAAAGATAGATGGGAAAATAAACCTGTCGGATTGACTGGTTTTGGAACCGAATGACGGAAGCATAGCTACAGTCAGTATTTTACTAATTACTGCTAAAGCTAAGCAGTTCACTACTTCTACACACGAGGGGCAGTTAGTTTTGTATAGGATGAGATTTCATCAATACATGTTTTTTATCCATCTACAGATACAATACATTTCCAATGTATAATTCACAGAATAAAGGGCATATCGGAGAGATTCTGCACTCGTTTGCAATATCAACCATTGATCATCTGACATGTCTTCTTCGCATCCTCTTCTTTTCCCTTCTTGTATATCTTGATTTCGGGATCATTACACTAGTGGCCTCAGCAGCTATACACATGACTAATATTGATTGATATCTAATGGTCGGATCCGATGAATCTTGTTTGTTGATAGCCAACTTATTGTATGTGAGATTGGTACAAACAGTATACAGCTCCGTATCCAGTAGCAACTTAAACTAACAAAATTAATAACAGTACACAATAGAGAGAGCAATATGTTACCCCATGACTGTCAAGTATTTTGTATGCATTTTCAGCTAACCTCGTTGGGTTTTTTTTTTTTTTTTTTTTTGGCTTTCATCGTGTCCTTAACTGCGAAGTTTTGCTTCAGAAGTAAAAGCAAAGTCAAAAGATTTTTCTTGCTCTACGTTTTCTTGCTTCCTGTTGTACTCGTGCTTTCTCGCCAATAATATCTGATCTATCTCCCGGAAACTACGGTGATATCAATTGCTTGTAAGTTGAACTAGTTGAGGGAACTTATCATCATCGGGCGGAACTTGATGAAGCAACTGACTACAAAGAGCTGTACGCTCGTAGTATTCATCTTTCGTCATATGTATGACGATGGATATCGTACAAATCAAATAGTTAACTCACAGCAAATAAAGTCTCTGTCATCGCCCTTCGTTCTGTTCAACAAATTATTCTAACGTCAGAGCGTTAGCTACGATCGGTAAACAGTTATTGTATACTATCTACGTCTTTGTATCTTTCATGGAATGGCAGAGTTTCTCATACTACCTACGATCTTGGGCACCCTGACTTTCGTTCTCAGTTAATATTTTCCTGCTTTCGACTCTAAGATCGTAATATCGCTAGGTTCCTTCGTGCTTTGTCTAGAGCACCAAATTGCAAAGCTGACTGGGATCATCTGGACTAGTTTGTGTCCCTTTTTAACGATCGGTTAGTTCTCCTCCGTAGACAAGCTTTTTTCCTCAACTGCTTTCTTAGTCGAATGGTGTTCGCAAACCCCGACATCCATGCTTGTGTTACAAGTTTGCAAACGCTGTTGGTTTTGGGTAATGGTGATGGTAAAGTTCAAATGATAGTAGCTTCTGCGTCATTTCATGATGGAAGTGGTAAGATAGGCGTCTGTATAGCAACAACGTGCCTGATACTGTGCCAATGGTGAGGCTGGGGTTTCCGTGTTGAAGGCAAGAAAGTAGAATTGATATATAAGAGGCTGACAGTTGATTCTTGTGATTGACACAACCCGTGTCCCTTTGAGATTGCTGAGTAAGCCAGTTGGAGCTATGGTAACTTGATATCATTTTATGATAGCTCTTTTGGTTGCCTTCATTGATTTTCTGGTAAAAGTACTGGCATTTGCACAGTAGTCCACGTTACCAAGAGCTGATGCCATGCGTACAATGGTTGAATAACGATTCTTTGCAGCACAAAGTCCTTGCAAAGACCTATAGTTGTAATTCTCCTGTGTAACCGTCACTACATGGGATCATCTCCAAGAATCATAAGACCTGTATGTTTTTGCTGCGGTAAACTCAGATTGTATTAGTCACTCTTCCTTTTTACAGCTGAAAAGAAGGATCTAGCACAACAGAGCTGTGATTGACAATCAAAACTGGCCACTGAAGCATTAAAACTTCGTTGAGTCCTTCCTGAAACAATCCTTCGCTTTACATTAGGCGCCCAAGAGTGAAGATTTTGCGCAATAAGTGAACAAACATAACTGTTATCAAAGATCTTGAGATAATTATTAGTTCAGTATGATAAATTGATTTGATCTAACCGTGATTGCGCAAAGCGCTAACATGTCTGTACTGCTACTCTTTCAAATTTACCTCATGGCGTTTTGAGCTATTGGTTATTCAAACAGTTACACCTCTCGCGTACTCTCGGCATCAAATGCTCTCATAGTCAGATGTCCCCATCTTCAGACACTTTTTTCTTGCCTCTCATTATTTGTAGGTCGATGAAAATGTTGGAGTGAGAGCGTCCGAGGGAGCTCCCGAAGAAATTCCCTAGTCCATAGATACAGCTTATCGTATTAGCCGAACTAAAAAAATTTCAGGCGCTTATCCTATTCCCAATGATATTTCATCACTTAATAGCAGCAGTAACGTCTCTCTATTTCTACGTTGAATTCTGTTTTTATACAACATCTTCCAACCATTGCCATAGCTACGTCTTGTATTACAAAAGTAATTAACAGTGTCGGCGATCAAACAGTCCCAAAAGCATTGGTCATCGGTTTTCCTCCCATAGCGGTATTTGAATTCGTACCTATAAAAGACCATGAGGACGGCCAAACGTTGGGGGATACGAGTCCAACATGGCGAAGTATCCTCCTTTCCCCATAGCCCCCGTTCTTATTCCTCTTTTAAAAGAGTTTACTGGATTAGATGACGAAGAAGAAGCTTGCCAGCCGGATAAGGTTACGGCGTTCTTTGATGCACAGACAGCGTTAATTCCTGTGCCTGAGGTTCTTGTGGAAAAGAAGCAAATTGTGTACGGGCCTCATCAAACAAAGGTGAACCTTACAATCGTGCGACCAATTGGGTTGGAAAATACTGTACTTCCTGCAGTTTTATTCATGTAAATATCTGATAATAATGATGTTGAGGGCTTCTAACTCACAACGATTCAGGCACGGTGGTGGATGGGTTGTAGGTAGCTTCAATACACACGGTATTCTTGCCCGCCAGGTACAATACGCAGATACAGCCAGAAAAACGACTAATAATTCTGTAAATAGCTTGCCATTGACTTGCCGGCAGCGATAATTTTTGTCGACTATACATTGAGTCCTTACGTCAAGTATCCTGTAGCACTGGAAGAGTGCTATGCCGCTTTGTGTTGGACAGTAGAGAATGCGACCGCTTTGCGTATCGACCCGACAAAAATTGCCGCAGCAGGTGATTCCGCTGGCGGAAATCTCACAGCTGCATTGGCATGTAAGTCCAATGTTACCATTCAACAGCTGTCGTTTTATTCAACTTCATGAATGCTAGTACTTTGCAAGGAGCGTCAGAATTCGGCTCTTTCTTTTCAAGTGCTCTACTATCCAGTCCTCGATACCGATTTTGAAACACCGTCGTACAAGCAGTTTAAAGATGACGTTGTTTTAGCAAGAGATATGATGCGCTATGTCTGGGATGCGTATGTCCCAGCCGACCAGTGGCACCAACCAACTGTAGCACCACTGCGGGCCAGTGTCGATCAACTGCAAGGGCTGCCGCCAGCGCTGATCGTAACGGCGGAAACAGATGTCCTGCAGTGCGAAGGCGAAGCTTATGGCGTCAAACTGCGTAAAGCTGGGGTTGATACAGTACGGACTCGCTACCTGGGCGTGCGACATGGATTTCTGACGTTACCAGAGCTTGGGACACAAGCAAAAGCAGCGATCGCTCAGACGGTGTTCCACTTACGCAGTGCCTGGAAATTAAACACAAAACTGTAGAGAAATAAATAAACTCAAACTATGCAGTTTTCCTGTGGGAATACTTGCAGTTCTAAACACAAAAAAAAAAAAAGAAAAGACCTATACCTTCTCATTTTAAGGCGAAAATATAGAGTATGTCCGAATGTGATAAAAACCGTTGTGTATTATCCTAGCGAAGTGTTTCAAAGGTGAGTGAAAAGCATCTTGCTGTTAATACGTCACTTTGAATCAACGACTATAAAAGTGGCGACCTTGCATGATCGACTTTGTTCCTTTTTGTTACGTTTTTCATTTTTGCCATGACCGTGGATTGCCCTTCTATCCATCCTTTATATGCCGCAGCATGCGAACAAGCTAAACAACTTGGTCCGCTCGACAGAGAACTTTTACCAATTGTCCGCCACATGTATGATGGTGAACCAGATCCAAAAACACTACCCACAGCTCTTTGGCTAGAAAAACAAATTGAGGCTGGGGATAAGCGCGTTAACATCGTCATTACAAGACCACCTGGTACAGAAGAAGATATCCTTCCAGTCGTTGTGTTTATGTGAGTTACTGGCTTATTTCCATTGATCTTGTAAGCTGAAGCTTGTCCTGTTTGAGAAAAGGCACGGTGGTGGGTGGACATTCAATGGCAAATATACTCATCGACGCCTGACGACCGAAGTAACTATTTTTTTTAAAAAAAGGAAGAATGTCATCAGTAACAAAGTGTTACCAGATTGCTGTTCGTTCCCATGTCGTAATTGTTCATATCCTCTATAGCCTCAGTCCAGAGGTTCAGTTTCCCGTGGCCATTGAAGAATGTTACTCGGTTGTATGTTGGGTCAAAGAACACGGCCAAGATATCTATGTGGATCCGGATCGAATTGTCGTTGCAGGAGATTCTGCAGGTGGAAATATGGCGACAGGACTGACAAGTATGCTTTTGTATTCAGTGAACATGCACTAAAATGATACATATGTAGTGATGGCTAAAGAACGTGGTCTTGGGGATATGATCAAAGCACAATTGATGCTGTACCCGCCCACCGCAGCTGACATCCTTTCTTACAAATCCCATGAAGAGTATGGAAATGGTGACTATTACATAGCTGATCGGGATATACAGTTCTTTGCAGATGCATACTGTTTGGTGTCACCCATAGAACTAAACAACAAGCTGGCGACACCTTTACTAGCTACATTGGATGACCTCAAGGATTTGCCTCCTGCTTTGCTGATCACGGCTGAGTGTGATCCGCTGAGGGATGAGGGGGAATATTACGGGCGGAAATTAACTCAAGCTGGCGTGGACAGTGTCACGTTAAGAATAGTTGGTACGATTCATGGGTTTATGCATATTCCGGGAACAGAACAGGCGCCACAGTACAACCGAACATTGACGCTTATTGTTGGATTTCTTTCGGACATTTTCAACCCCTCTCGCACAAAAAAAAAATAGTAGATGATTGTGAAAACAGAATTACATCACTTGCATACTTGTTCGTTACCTAAATATAGTGTTGCATGGTTGGCTGAAACGTTTTGTGGGAGATGCATATTATTTCTGCATCGGCTCTAAATGCTCTTTTGCACTTTTTGCGTCGAATTAAAGTGGTTTAGATAACATGGGTTTGCACAATGGGTTGATCTGTTGTCTTTCATGAAAAGGAAACGCTACACCCAAAAAGAAAAGCCATATTTAACAGCGAAGACTGTTTTTTTGGCTCTATTTTACAAAGAACATCCCGTTAAGGATGTCTATCTATCCGTAGGCATCATTATTCATATCTTCTTGTCTGTTGTTTAGCCTGCACGACTTCTGTCCCGAACCATACTGTGCCCTGTGCGCAACTTTTGTTCACCACTCAAGTAAGAAATGTCATCATACTGAGTGAAACGCATCTTTGGCAGTGGGTCGCCAGACGTTGCATCGCTTCAAGTCCTCTCTGTAGTGCCTATTTGACCACTTGCCCCAGATGTCAGGATAACCTCTTCCACGTCGGCCCTACCAGCCCCCTGGTTGGACCCGGCCACTACATCTAATGCAGAATTATCCAAGTAATATCCCATTAGCGCAAATTTCGCGCTCCATGGATGTACAATCTATTATAGAGTAGCGTAAAAAAAAATATCCAGTAAACAGTAAATAGAAACGCCTATTTTCCCCCATCCTCGCATGAACTATAATTTTTTCCGAAAGATCCAAAAGTTTTGACACGACTCATTATTGCATACTCTAGTACATAGGTATGTTTTATAGATGACCTTTATGAATTCTGACAATGAGTTATAATAAATATATATGTATATAAAAGGAAAAATATTAAGCCCATTCACCGATAAGTGACATCAAACCGGCACCAATATACATCGAAATGAAGCATACAAGTTTGCGGGACAGAGTACTTCCGTGGAAATGTGGATTGTGGCTAATCTCCATACTCATGAGTGAAACGTATGCGTTGTACAGAAGAATGCCCGCAGACAGCGAATCAAGGATAGCTTGGGCGAGTACTGAAGAATAAGAATTAGGGTTATATGATGAATGGATACCAATGCCAATGGCCACGCCCACCGGTGTTGTGACAATGTAGACAAGTCCCATGACGAAAGGTTTGCCAAAACCTTTATAGTTAAGCTCATTGATTCGTGTCCCAAGAGCAATGCCTTCAAAAAACTATGACACCTTTGTTAGGTTACATATCCAGTCACTTAGTACGACTTACCTGATGAAATACAAGAGCAATTAATAATGTCTTGAACTCGTCGTTATCTGTTACCGCCAGCGTAATTCCAATGATAACCGAGTGCATCATAATACCAAGTTCTAGAATAAAGGTTCCGATATGCTTGAACGCTGCCTCGTCACCTTCTAAGAATCCTGCAGAATGTACATGGCCAACGTAAGTATGATCATCTGTTTGACTCTCCAAAGCAGGTTTCGATGATTCTATCGCTGAAGCACTATTCCCCTTTTTAGCTTTTTGGATTGCTTGTAGTCGAGAGAAGGCAACCATTTCCAGAAGCTGAAGGGCAAATGAGGCAAGCATGCAAAATACGCCGGCAAATGCACCGTAAGAGAGCCAACCGGCAGTTAAACAAGGGCTTGAGAAATTTTCCATTGCATCCGGTAACATGTGAACAAAGGCAGTCGCTAGAATGACACCAGTACCAACTAAAGCACATCGTTCTTATTGTTTATATCAGGCAACTAGTGCAGGCTTACAAAATTTTCCAACGGTGAGAATCCACTCTCGGACACCACCCTGATCGTACGGGCTGATATGATGCAGGATCATGGGAGAAAACACGCCTACAGAGCACATCACACGATGAGAAACAACGAGCCAGAACAAAACCAAAAAAAAAAAAAAAAAAGGACTTTACCCAGCGCACTAGTGACCAAGATGATAAATAAAGAACCAATACGCAGCGGCATATTATAGTCTTCAATGGGCTTGTTTGCACATTCATCTGCTTCTGACTGTGGTCCATCTAAGCGAAAAACGACTCGTTAGAATGTGGTTGGTTTATCTTGCATTCACGGAGTACCTTGGCCTAATACAGTTGTGACTAGAAGAACCAACACGAAAAATCGAAACCAAGAGGAATACATTGTTGTTATACACTGTGTTGACCAGGAAAAGAAAGGAAGAAGGAAAAGGTTTCTGATAAGTGACTAAAACTTTGTCTCAGTCATGTTTAAATAACGGGTAAGGTACATCCGAGGTGTACCCTTGAGGTTTCGTGGAGCAGCCAATCAAATGAAAAAATTTCGCGTGTAACCACGAAGGTACTCTTTTTTTCTTTATCTGTTGATTTTTTTTTGTGATCTTACCCTGTTTTGAAAATTTTCCTAATTTTGTTAATATTACAGTCACTTTTTTAACTGATTTGATTGACTATTTTTGACAACCAAAGGGTTCTCAGAGCACCCTTGAGATTGAAGAAGACGTGATTGCATTGCTTTAAATGTAATCGTAGAGAGATATGAGTATGATAGTTTGATATAGCAGTAATGAACAGTATTTTACCACTTTTCTTGTGTATCCTTATCAAAAACCGTAATTCATTTTCTCTCCTGCCATGATCTTTAGTAACCGAGGGACGTCACAAATGTGTACGACATTCAACGCCTACAAACACCTCACACCATCTATTTATCGGGCGCGGTAGCTAAATCGGACCACGTATCATGGATCCAGTGCTTCAGTGGAAACATTTTTCCATTCTTGGCATCTAATAAAAAACTGAAACGTCAGTGATACCAACCTATATAGCTATTACTCCGGTAGGACGGAAAGCGATACTGATATTCCAATCGCGGGAGATTATTTGTTTAGAAGTGAAGATATTATATGGTAAGCTTGAAACATGATTCTCGGTAAGTTCGTGTTATAGGCCATCGATTCTTAGATGAAAACGGCATCGGCTATCGAATAATGTCGAAACCTAGGGGTTCGTTGTAAACAGACAAACACATGATCATTCCCTTGCGAAACTACTTTGACAGAAACATTCTGACATGGCAGGAATAGATATCGTATACTGCGTATCTTCTGTAAAACATGAGGAGGTATTCCAATACAAATTTAAGAAACACAGTATTGTAGGAACCATTAGTTTCCTAGATGTTTACTTTCGTTGTATCGATTTTATCTTTCCAAAAGTATACGAAGTGTAACAATCAGGAAACACGAAAGGCACTGATTCTGGGATCTTGAAAGGAACCTCAGCGTTAGTTGCTTTAATAGATATAAATCTCTCGACAAATTATCCGTTATTGTGGGATTGGGACTACGTATGGTACAAAAGTCATGTATACGTAGGATGCAATCGGGTGTAAATTAAAAAATGCTACTAATTCACCGAGTAAAGCATTCCTCTGGGTGTTTTTCGAAGGACATTTTACTTGAGTACTGAGCTAGTGACAGGTCATCGTGTTTGAGGAAATCTGATCACTGGGATCAAATTGTACCACCAAGTCGGATGAAACATAGATAGCATCACAAAGTAGATGAAAGGATCATCAGCACTCACTTCATCTAACCCCGCGCTTGTTTGACATTAATCACTATCGCCTTCTCTTAACAACCGTGCACTAAAATTGTCCCAGTTACGGTTTATTTGTACCGGATAATATCGTGCGTGCGTGTGTGGGCAAACAATTCGAAAAGCTGCTTGACATCATACCTGGGAAAGTGCCAGTGGCACGCATGATATCATCATAAACTCTGACCAGACTAACTTTTGTTTGAAAGTACGGTTATTTCACACGCACCTAACTAAATGTACTTTTGCTTTCGAAATTTTCTTTGTGCCTATAAACGAAGGCGTTTGAACCAAACGCCTTTCTGTTGTCACCGAATGGTTCGGCTACTCGAACACTGCCTGATTTTCATCCAGCAATGTGGTGTTTTTCGATCTCAGTCGTGTGCATAGACATATCTATTGTGCAATCTTAAACCGCGGGTGTATAAATACGTCAAGTCTGCCATAACATCAGGAGGTTAATCTTTTTATATTTCATACGATTCATCAATCGAAAATAAAGTGTGTTTGTTGTGGAAAGACAGGACGCGTATAGGGTGCCTATCAGTTAGACCATAAAACTCACTTGAACTTCAGAGTAGCATATAAAATTCATAGTTAATCCCAGTACGTACCGGTAGGGTGAGCCGAAGGAAAAGAGAAAGGAAAGGGTTTTCTCTTTAAATATTGATTGACCTTTTTGGGGTAGAACATTTCCTTATCTAGAAACACAATGAACCAACCCATTGTGCAAACCCACATTATCGAGGCCCACTTTAATTCGACGCAAAAAGCGCTACTTCCGACGCAAAATCCATGTAGAGCCAGTGAAGAAACGATATGCATCTCACGCAAAAAGTTTTAGCTAACTGCTCAAAGACATTAAGTGATAGCCCCCGAACCAACAGAAAAAATAACCATCTTTGGACCCATTGCAAGAATTCTTCCCATGCATGGGTTTGAAGAATCACCTCCTTTAGACAGTGGAACCAAGAATGTATACAAACTATCAATCTACCTTTTAGAAAGAAACACGCGATGTTGATGTAAAAATATGACTTTTATTGTTATAGCTTCTACTCTTCCATGTCAAACATGTCTTCTCCATCGTTGTTAAGAACGGCAAAAGGGTTATCTAAATATTCATGTATATATGGTGAGTTTGCCTTTTTTTTTTTTCCATAAAGTAGCAACTTACATGTCTTTTTCTTTTCCTCTTCTTCCTTCTTCAGATCACTTACTTTACGATAAGAAAATGCTGAGGAGGGATGCAAGGATTCGCCGTGTCCAGACTTGGTTACCCCAGCAACGTACATCATCTTGGTAGGGGGTGTCTTCGACAAATCGCTATTGGAAAGCGCAAGAAGGGTCGATCGATCGTAAATCACTCGAGTGCCTAACCTCCGGGTTGCAAGGAGAGAAGGCTGTCAGCGATTTTGGAGATGATCGTCCAATTCCCATTACCTCCTGGTGTGGAACTGTAGATGGTACCATGTGGGGTGGTTGAATAGTCCGATGGGATAGGCGTATTAGCCTCAGCTCTACGAATGTTGACAGGGACAGCAGCTGACATCGTCGCTCGTTTAAGGTCGTTTGCGTTCCTTCTTCGGGGTCGTTCATTTTGGACTGGGTTTTCAAAAGGGATTTGCCTTCGGACACAAACGAAGTCACAGTTCCATCATCAGCCTGCCCTTTTCCCACGTGATTCGCGAGAAGTCAATGGTGCACTACACGAAGTGTCAGAATACAGTATACACTCTTCCTCAAAATCAATGTCGCTCTGAGCTAATCCCGGAGTCGCAAGTTGACAAAAATAGAAGTCGTATGCATTGAGAATAGCATATCTTTGCGCTCGATGACAAACCAGATGTCGTATCCACAGAAAGAGAATTGCTACGGACACTCAGGTCTGGCGGCTTAGGGACACTCATGTAACCTCCATTAGAGCAACTACTGAATGGCTTCTTAATAAAGTCTGGTAGTAAATAAATGCTAACGAAACTCCAGAGTGTCTATAAATTGAGACTTCTTTATGGACACTTAGGTTATAAGCGAATATTCGAGTTTATGGACACTCAATTTATGCACACTCTGCTTACGAACACCCAATTTACGGACACTCTGTTTACAGAAACCCAATTTATGGACACTCTGTTTACAGAAACCCAATTTATGGACACTCTGTTTACAGAAACTCAATTTACGGACAGTCATAATTACAGACACTCAAGTTATGGATGTTCAAGGGTTTCATTAACATTTAGTTACTATCAGACTTTTTAAGAATTTATTCGGTAGTCACTTTGATAGAGATTATATGAGCGACCTTAAGCCGTCAGCCCTGAGTGTCCGTAGCAACTCCTTGGAATACTTACGTAATACAACTTGCCAACATAACTCTGAGTCTGCTGCTACGCATGTCACTGAGCGAAATAATACAGACATTCGTAGGGGTTAAGTAGAACCTAAGGATGCCCGACAGCCAAAAGATTAATTTTTCCCGTTTTTCTCAATCAGCATTAATCTGAAAGTAAAGCGATTAATATGTCGTTATACTCTATAGGACAGTATTATATTTAGGATAAAGAAGGTTTACAAGAGTGAGGTAAAAATGGCGATTATCCAAGGTTAACCTGTTTGGGCTTTTGAATATGATATTATAGTCTATTTCTTCATGATTTTTTCTTTCTTTCTGTGATATATTTTACGAGTTATTATTGAAAATGTGGTGAACTGGGGCATCTTTAGAATGACTTGGCGTTTTCTAAGGAGTTGCACAACAAAGCCACCCACTACAGTGCCCCTCGCTATGTTCAACCCCCGCGTATCTTCAATGATTTTGGGAAAACGGGATGTTCACAATTCAATGCCAGAAGGGGTTGAAGTGGAATCGAGGTTTTCTTTATAAACTAACTATTAGTGTACTCTTATAAGTAAGTATGACTGATGACATGACCATTGTTTTAAAAAATGAGTAGTGATTAAATATTGCCTCTGATTTTGAATACTCCCTATTGAGCTCGTTTTGTAGACTTCGGAGTTGGTGCTTCAGGCCTTCTTGGGTCTCTTCATCCAGGAACTTATTACTACATTGACGTGGTAAAGTTTTCCCTTTGTAGAAAGCTCAACTACGTATTCATTTTCTTCATCAGAGATGGCCTTAATAATGTCGTATTCGATTTGTGGCCAAGTGAAGCGTTGTTCCTTGACTGGACTGAATTGTACATCAAGCGTTGAGCCGTAGTCAGCGAAATGTGCCTTTGTACTGAATTGAATCTACTTCTTTTGCGATATTATTAACTGTGTTCATGTTTATAACAGAAAATCATACCTATGACAATTTATACGTTAGACATGATTCACAACTCATCGTAGAATGAAGCAGAGTTGCTGCGAGAGGACAGTCAATCTAATTGTCCAACCAGAGTTTTGGTACTACATTGAGTATTGCCCCTCCCCTCTGTGTTCATCCCTCGCGTATCTTCAATGATTTTGCTCTGATGGAGACATTGAACATAGCGGGGGAGCATGTAGCTTTGTTTTTTGAATATCGATCCATCCTGTTTTCTACGTTTTGATACTGCATCCTTATGGCATGTTTTCTTTGTTCGTTATTGAGTCTATGACAGAATTTCTCATATCTTCTAGACTTTTGAGACAGCATGACAGCCGGCATGCTGAGAAGATGAAATTTGCCTCCATTAAAAATTAATCACTGTATGTATGTACATTGGACCGTTTCCTACAGCGGACAGCAATACAACAGAACATATTTTAGCTAGTTGTGGTTGCTTCGCTTAGCAGCCCTTGTTCATTATTAACTAAACTGAGTAGAACAGAATATATTATGGTTTTTGCTATCTGAACGACATTCGAGATTATAAAAAATACACTCCTGTTCATTTCGAGAAGCTTCAGAATATATCAAGGCCAAGTTGTGAATCACAGCATGTCCAGCAATGCTTGCCATCAGTACCGTAGTCTCTTGGCTCCATTCCACGTAAACATGTAGGCATTTCGCTCCAGCATAACCCCCCCAACAATAAGGTCTTAGTGAACGACCATTTGATTCAGACGGAGTGTAATCGAAATCGAAAGGTGCAGCAAGGACAGGAAGAACCATAAAGCTAGCAAGAAGAGATCCCAATGTGGTCTTGTTAAGTTGCATGCTGTAGATGTTAATTTGACTTGAATGTGCTATCGCTGATTGCTTGAGGATGTCACTATTATATATACTGAAAAGCATGCAACACTTCATGTGTTTGTAACTGAAAACATCAGGACCGCTGTTGCTTATTATTGACGCCGTGTTCAATGTTAGCAACCGTTTTGATAACGATTTCAGTGTTCTCAGATAATTTGACTGAGGTCAATAAACAAATTACTATAGAAGAAAAATGAACAACTCAGCCCAATCAAGTTCTGAGGAAAGTGAACTTAAAAAGTAAAAGCTTTTCTTCCGGAAGATTGGCCAAAAAGTAAGTAAATTGTGTCAGAGTTTGTATGTGTTACAGCTATATAGCTTGAAAAGCGGGTGGTGCATTTATGCGATTTTCTTGTGTCACCACGTTCGTTGCTTCGAATTAACTTGTTGTTTCATGGTAACAACTCAGTCGTATGTGACAGCCACTATTGACAGGTGTTTAAGGTCTTAAGACAATCACTTCTTCTTCTACGTATCTAAGAATGTTACTTGTAAGGCATACTCGTTTTCTATATAATAGAAAAGACTGTGTCAAAGTAGCAGATTTGGAGACACGCTTTAATTTGAAGCTGTTTACAATGACCAGTTCTGTGTGTCACGTTAAAGTTGAATCCAATTACGCCTTATTGCGCCTTCACATAACATACTTTTGTTTGGTTTCATGATAATATTGAATAAAACACTTCTGAAGACAGTTAAGTGAAACGATAACGTATCAGGCAGTCATGGTTTCTCGCACCAGTGGGGGAAGATTTTCTCGAAAAATCTGCAACTTGACTAGATTTCCGAATGTTGTAGCCTAAAACACACACACCAAAAGCATCAATCATTGTAGATGTTCCAAGGTAAAGAAGAGTCAGAATTAGTTTCAAGGAATGATGGCTTTCACGTGCCAAACACCTCTCAGTTGATGTGATCTACTGCTGCTCACAAGGTACCTCTCAGACTCCCATTGATACTACTACCGAGTCTCTTCTTTATCCAATCTGATACTACTTCCCTTTTTCTTTTCTCTTATTTTCTGTGTTTAGCACCTCATTCTTATGGTATAGTGCTCTCTTCGGATGCTGACAAGATAGAATTTATCTCCATAAAAAATTAATAGCTGTATATGAAATATATGTATAGTAGGCCGTTTTGCGCAGCTTAACAGTTGTTGTTTATCTCTGACTAAACTGAGTAGAACAAAGTTCACTACAATACTCTCCAGCTTCAAGACAATTGAATTATGTAAAATACATTCTTGTTTATTTCGAGGAGAATCAGAACGTATTACAGCTAGTCTTTGCAGCATGTCCAGCAAGGATGACTGGCAGTACCAAGATTGTTTGAGAACCATCCCTGCGGACATTGGGGCATTTGAGACCAGCACACCTTCCAACAATAATTGTCCAGTGCACGGGGGCTTGATGCAGACGGAACGTAGTCGAAATCGAAAGGTGCAGCAAGGACAGGAAGAACCATAAAGCTAGCAAGAAGAGATCCCAATGTGGCCTTGTTAAGTTGCATGTTATAGACGTTGATTTGACTTGAATGTGCTGTCGCTGATTACTTGAGAATGTCGCTCTTATATATACTGAAAAGCATGTAACACTTCATGTGTTTGTGACTGAAAACATCGGAACCGCTGTTGCTTATTATTGACGCCGTGTTCAATGTTAGCAACCGTTTTGATAACGATTTTGGTCCCCTCTGATGATTTGGTTTAGTCGATAAACAAATCACTGTGGGAAGAAAAATGAACCACTCGGACTAATCAAGTTCTGAGGAAAGTGTACTTGGAAAGTACAACTTTTTGTTCCGGAGGTTGGGCCAAAAAGTGAGTAGATTGTGTCCAGAGTTTGTATGTGTTACAGCTATATCGCTTGAAAGACGGATGGCGTATTTATGCAATTTTCTCGTGTCACCACGTTCGTTATTTCAAATTAACTCACTGTTTCATGGTAACAACTCAATCAAATGTCATAGCTACCATTGACAGGCGTTTAAGGTCCTAAGACAATCACTTCTTCTTATACATATCTAAAAATGTTACTTGTAAGATATAGTTGTTTTCTATATAATCGAAAAAACTGTATCAAAGTAGCAAGTTTGAAGACACGCTCTAAATTCAAGCTGTTTACAATGACCAGTTCTGTGTGTCACGTTAAAGTTGAATCCAATTACGCCTTATTGCGCCTTCACATAACATACTTTTGTTTGGTTTCATGATAATATTGAGTAAAACACTTCTGAAGACAGTTAAGTGAAACGATAACGTATCAGCTAGTCACGGTTTCCCACACCAGTGTGGACTGATCTTCTGGAAAAGTCTGCAACTTGACTAGATCTCCGAATGTTGTAGTCTAAAACACACACAAAACACTTCAATTATTGTAGATGTTCAAGATAAAGAAGAGTCGAAATTAGTTCAATGAATGATCGGCTTTCATGTGCCAAGCACCTCTCTCAGCTGATGTGATCTACTGCTCACAAGGTATCTTTCAGCCTCCCATTGATACTACTACCGAGTCTCTTCTTTATCAGCTCTGATACTACTATGCTCCTCTTTTCTCTTATTTTCTGTGTTTGGCACCTCATTCTTATGGTATGGTGCTCTCTTCGCATGCTGACAAGATAGAATTTATCTCCATAAAAAATTAATAGCTGTATATGAGATATATGTACATTGGACCGTTTCGCGCAGCTTAACAGTTGTTGTTCATCTCTGACTAAACTGAGTAGAACAAAGTTTGCTACAATACTCGCCAGCTACAAGACAATTGAATTATGTAAAATACATTCTTTTTATTTCGAGGAGAATCAGAACGTATTACAGCTACTCTGTGCAGCATGTCCAGCAAGGATGACTGGCAGTACCAAGATTGTTTGAGAACCATCCCTGCGGACATTTGGGTGCTTGATGCCAGCACACCTTCCAACAATAATTGTCCAGTGCACGGGGGCTTGATGCAGACGGAATATAATCGAAATCGAAAGGTGCAGCAAGGACAGGAAGAACCATAAAGCTAGCAAGAAGAGATCCCAATGTGGCCTTGTTAAGTTGCATGTTGTAGACGTTGATTTGACTTGAATGTGCTGTCGCTGATTACTTGAGAATGTCGCTCTTATATATACTGAAAAGCATGTAACATTTCATGTGTTTGTGACTGAAAACATCAGAACCACTGTTGCTTATTATTGGCACTGTGTTCAATGTTAGCAACCATTTTTGACAAGATCTGGGTCCTCTCTCTGATGATTTGGTTGAGTCGATAAACAAATCACTGTGGGAAGAAAAATGAACAACTTGGTCCAATCAAATCCGGAGGAAACCATAACAAGTAATTCGAATCGGAAAGTAGAGAGAACCGTGTCCGGGTTTTTCGTGTGCTGCAGCTACATTGTTTAAAAGACGAATGGTATATTCATACGCTCTTCTCGTGTGATTATTTCATGTTGCACGTTCATTCCTTCAGATTACCTAATTGTTTCAGGATAACAAATTAACGACATAGCACTGCTATCATTGACACATCTTAAGGTCCGGAAAGAATGATTTCTCCTATAAATCTAGGAACGCTACTTCCGACAAACATTTTTTTCCACAATAGAAAGGAGCCAAGTGTCAAAGCAACATGTTTGGAGAATTTCTCTGGCTCCCAAGTCAAATATGCACTGTTCACGACGACGACCAGTTCGGTGTGTCACGTCAAAGTTAACTTCCGTTACGCGTTATCACCACAACAGACTTCTGTTTGGTTTCGGAATTTTTTTGAAGAGAAGTAAGCTGAGAGCCTGTCACTAGCCACAACAGCCTATAGATGCGGAAAGGATCTCCTCGAAAAGTCGGTAGTTGGTTGGATTATCCTAACATTTATACTTTTCGAAACAGGAATCCCTAAAAATCAAGGGCATCATAATCGGTATTTGAAGTAATAATAAAAAAGGGACAGGATTGGCTGTAGCAACTGGATGGTCGACTTTTGTTTGCAGCAAAAGCAGAAGAACAAAAGAAAGCACTATCTGTAAAAGATAGATATTTTCAATTATTCATTTAAGCTTGAAATAATGGAGGGTTAGATTGGACTATATAAAAGTACTATTTTAGTTTCCCGGAATACTTTTTTGAGAAAGAAACAGTGTTAAATCTAACAAGAAAGCGTTTTAGCAATGTCGAATAGTTTCCTATTTTAGCTTTCCAGCTATTGGGATAGTTGGTAGGATTACGCATTTTGGGATATAGACGCAGTTTGTATTTTTAAACTGGGAAATAGGTTGTATTATTCAGCGAAGGAATTACTGTATAATACATAAAGGGCATGAGGTGTGATATGGTAGTTTTGTCTCTGACCTCGGACCAACTCAACCTTTATCTTCTGCGATCTTACTTGCTTCTGATTTTCGAGCTGAGTGCTACTATTGGCTGAAATAATTTCCATAGCGAAGAGGTACGTTACATCTTGTTTTAGGAACCAAATGCTGGATGAGAACAACGAGGTTTTAAAAGACAAGTAGCTTAACTATTTTCGAACGTCCATTTGTTGGCTGTGCACAGCCAGCAACTAGTTAAACTATCTACGCTGCACTTATCCTTTATGTCTTGCCTCGCTCTCTTTTCTGTATCTCTTGTTGTTGTAATGTAAAACAAGGTAATATGTATAGGATAGCATTAAACTGTACCAACTTGTAATACCTAAGCCATCTGACAAACGATCAAGTGCAGTATTTCCGTTCTTTCTTCGTTGAAGCGACGTTTGCGACGGTTGCGAGCATTTTCTCTGACCTCGCCTGTGTGCGTGTTGTTCTCTGCATCCAAAGGGCTAGTAAACTTTGAACCACCTGAGGGGACAACCGCTCATGGTATCACCGTATTGAATATGATGGTATGGAAAGTAGAATTAGACCGAAGGGCTTCTGTACGGGGTTAAAGTGTATTATAAGAAAGGTATGCCACGCACAACGTGTGTTGGATGCACAAAGATTCTAGCTAAACATATATCAAAGTGCTTGTCCGCTTCTCGATATCTAGGAATTGGTGAAATAGAACGAAAGGATATGCGGATATTGCCCTGTGACTTAGACGAATATAGGAGATTTCGCCGGTAATCGCCGATTACCATCGATAAAGTTGCCTAAAAAAACTTCTTTAATATGAATTTATAACCTATAATCCATCGTTTGGGTATACTACCCATCGTTCACTGGGTTTGCGTCAACTTTGGCTATTGCTTTAGTAGCACCTGTTAGAAGGTGTTCCCAAAGAACCTTTATTTTAAACTCTGAGAATAAATCAGATAGCCCAATCAAGACGCATTGCTCTCTTTGTAATGCAAGAAGGTACATTGATATGAATACTAAAAAATCGCGCGGGCGACTTCGCCTCCCACTAGAAAACGATTAGCAAAAAAAAAGTGGCAAATCCTTACTGAAACTTACGGGTTGCACCAAAACCCCACGTGGCAGCTGTGGCAACATTACCACCAAATTTCTTTGCCATGTTTTGGACTTTGCCTCCTTCTTCTCCATGTTCACCACCTTGGGCTTGTTGCTGTTGTGGTGCAGCCATAGGTGGGGGTGGATAACTTTGAGACGGTGGGGGTGGGTAGTTCTGAGCTGGTGGAGGTGGAGTATAGTACGCAGCAGTAGGCGGAGGCGGATAGCTGTAAGGCAAGTGTGTCGAAGAGGCGGCCCCCGCATTTGCTGGAATGGCTGCGGAGACACTGGGAGGTGTTGGCGTTGGTCGTTTGGCTTTAATGGCTGGGGAGGGGTTCCTAATAGTTGTGTCGTCATGAATACATAGGTAAGTATACGAATAATGAAAATTTACGGGATTTTTTTGACATGGTTTTGTGGGAAGATGCCGGATTTTCCATTCAGTGTACCACGCCACCAATCGTCGTTGACTATGAAAAGAATATTTAATTGTCTCTTTTCTGTTGAAAAAAAAAAGCCCTTTTTACCGTATTCGGTAACATAAATCACGTCGCCCTGACGGAAAGAAAGATCTGTGCTGGGATCGTCACCCTTGTAGTCGTACAAAGCTTCTGCAGTGACAAGTGTATTTGGTGCTTGACTTGGAGGGGAATATGCTGGAGGAGGGTGGCATGGAGAAACTTCTGCAGGCGGCGTTGGTTGATGGTGGACAATGGGTGGAGATGGCGTAGCTGCGGGTATGCTTGTCGCGAATGGGGTAGGCATAGGCTGCTCAACGGCTGATGGAGTTCGACGTACAGGCAATTTAGGAAATAGTTGCTCGCGAGGTGGCGGTACGGGGTCAACATTAGTTGTAGATGAGGCAGATTTACGGGTGGGAAGCGGTGGCCTTGGCACGGTGCCACCATGTTCATTGGTCACCTTCGAAGGAAGTAATGCAACAAGGTCGTTATACACCTGCGCATCCAAGAACTGGCGATCCTTTAGAAATGCCAGATCCTTTTGAATACTTGCCAACATATAGTTGGCCATCTCGGTATCACCGTCAATCATGATGTAGAAAAGCAATGACTTTTTTCTTGGCAAACAAGTGAAAAAAAAAAAGGAAAGCTCGTGAAAGGACGCTATTTTTGTCTGATGTGCGATTCAGACAGGAATTCACTTCAGACACCCAGAAAACGAATCCTCTGATCCCTGGAGCCTTCGGACCTTCTTTTTCTCACTTGAATTACTGTACCCAAACACGTACAGATGGTTGCTTAATCCATTGTTCTGAAGTTAAAGATAACTCTGGTCTTCTAGTTGCTGAAACGTAGTCCCTTGAGTTATACTCGTTCAACCTGTCTGGAATGCTGGACGTGTTGCTCCAGTAACGAGACGGTTGCCGCCGAAAAGAACAAGGGCAAATCTACATATATATCACAATTCCTTTATGATATATCCACGACAGACCGCAGGGTAAGCTATATTGAAGCATTGCACCGACATGTGCTCTTTAGTCATTGCACCCTTTCTTCTTTAATTACAATAGCGGAGTTCCGACGAAAGAAAAAAGAGCGCTTGCTTGGTTAAAGTCACTCTTTTTATGATAAACACAAAGCAGTAGTGTCTGGTTCTAGAGCGTAGCAGATCAAGATATTCCACTAGCGTAATGATTACACACAAATTTACGCTTGAAGTTTTGTTTGTGATTGTGTGTATCCATGATCATCCGCTTTTTTGCTTCCGAATAACCCTGGTACTTGGGGGGTTAATCTTGGTTCACATCCTCTCGATAATGATACATATATCCAAGACCGAATTGCATCCTTCCAATTCCCAGATCCGCAGCTTTTTTATACGATTCTGTTCCGTTGTCGAGTTTTCATGCCTATACTCATCGACACCTATTTTTACCGTTGCTGTAACTGTTATTCATCCTTACCTATGTCTTCAGAGTTTGTATTAGATAACCCCATCCCCTTACATATTAGGTCGCTGTCTTTGTGGAAGTCCTTATATCTGCTGTTATCGGCGCTGTACATATTTCCGGCATGTTTTTCATATATCGACTTTTCCTCAATTGCTTTTTTATAATACGCACCTTTATTTCGGACTTTTATCAACATTATTTTCAGGGTTTCTGATTGGCCTTGTAAGTTTCCATTTTCCTGGCTGTTGTTGATAGTATCATCGTCAGCGTTCTCCTTATTGTTGTAGGTATATGAACCTAAGGTCATCTGTGACTCAAAAAAAAAGTATCAAGAGAGTTGTCGCCTTCGGAAACTTTTTTTACCTAAGCTAGGAGTCCTGATAGCTCCCGTCATAGCGACAGGTTCCGGTCCATTTAGCCTACAGTAAATGAAAAGTTAACTACGGAAGAGACAAAAAGATGTGCTTACTCTTTGCAGAGCTGCCGTGAATGATTCAGACACCTAGATGACAAGTTACGCAATAAATGTATACAAAATAGTACCGGTGAGTCTTACCGATGATAGGTGGTGCCGGGTATGAAAGGTTTAACAGCCGAAAACTTTCTAGGGTTTAATGGCAACAGGGTGCTACTGTCGGCAGACAAAAGATTGCTGGCACACGCCAGACCGATAGCCAGCGCTGCTTGTGTGTCCCAATTTCGTGTTGCGTACCCAAATTTGTACGCAACGCAACCTGGATTCATGCATTGTGATGCACCGTGCACCCTCATTGTCTTCCATTCGCCTTTTTTCTTCCTTCGGACTTTTGTTCTTTCGACTCGTTCAAAATAATAAACGCATAATTGCGAACTTCTTACTCATTCGTCATTGAAACTGGAACATAATGACGATGGCGTCTACGGAGCCATGCTCATCTAATATGACCCTGCCTTTTTTTTTTTTTTTTTGGCTGGAGCAGACCTCCCTGAGGAACCAGTGCCTTGTGTTCCGTTCGCCATGATAGGTATGACCTTCCGCGTGACATCTGTGTCGGTGGTAGCGGCTGCCTTAATAAACTTACGCTCTTGTGCGACAACTTGATCATAAACACGATCTGTGAACAGTTGTCGTGTGCGCACGGTTTGAATGGTAAAATTCACGTAGTTCGTTACGACAGCTCCTTTTCATCTAATGTAGCTTAAGGTGAGATGAGAGATCGGTAAAGATATACCGCAGAGCGGGTACAAAGTGACCAGGTTCCGCCGACAATCGCTTCATAGTTGCCGGCCCAGGCACAACGTCCTCCAGTGCTGGCAGATTTGTTGTACTACGTTATGCAGATCACGATTATCTTTGTAACATGACTGATCAGGCCACCGTGGTGCCCCATCAGCTACGCGCTCGTACATATGTTCCTCCCTGATGCTCTTGAGGTGTCCTTTTTTATAGTCTATGTAATTGAAAAACGTGTTGACATTAGTAGCTTGCATACTGTCATGTTGAGTATCATTCTTCCCTTGCCAAGCCGTTCTTGTAAACAGAAGAGAATAAACCCAGCCACGCGACGCTCAAATTGTTCGACAATCATATTCGAATAAACGGTAGCTAATATCACACGAGCAGCTGAAAGTGGACCGCTATGTCCTTCAATCTCGATAGGGAAATAGCTTCGGGATGGGTGAAAGCAAATGACTGCCAAGAGGCGATGATTTCTTGGGGAAGCTCCTCGTTGGTGCTGAAAATCGATCTCCCCATCACGAGCTGACACATCGAATATAAAAAATTTTGTGTGTACACGCGTGGCGGTATGGGCTGATCCGAAGGTTGCGAGATAATGTAGGAATTCACGAACAATTGCACTCGAATCAGCACTTGCCGGATGAAACCAGACAAACGTATCACGCGATCGTGAAAGGTTTCCTGATATTGAAGTGGCACACAGGAGGACCATGGCAATTTTCACGTATACCTCTCGGTAGCGGTTCCTAGCCTGAATGTATTTTCCTGCTTTTTTTGTTCGGTTGTGTTTTGGACACGACATAGCTCTGGAAGAAGTGTTCTTTGACGAGCCACAAGCTGGGTAGGGTTCTTGAAATCACGGTGGGGTTCCTGGAACTCTCTTCCTTTGTATATCTTCCTCGCGCTTTGGCACGTTTTACTTCTTTTTCTTCTTCAGTGGTCAACTTTCTCCTCGTGTCCACTATGATGTTATTCAAATTGCTGAAGATTAATAAAAACTACTAAGGTTACAAGTTTTCAGTTGTACCTCATTCGATATGCTCCTTGCACTCTCTTGATCTACGGGTCCGATGCTCTTCTCCACCACAATCTTTACACACTACTGTGCAGGTGAGCGATGGCAAATTTTAGGCGCCATTCTTAAACATACGAACCCTGCTGAACATTCTCCTTTTCTTTTGATCTTAAAACTTCTTGAAATAAACAAACGCGTGTACAGAAAAATTTGATGGCAGCTTCGATAAACCATAGATAACCAGAAATAGCCTGGGAGGATGGCATGAGTGAAGCGGAAGAAAGAGATAACACTTCGTCTTTAATTTTACGTGGCTTAAAAAATGTTGTGATATATTTTGGCAGGGGAAGATAAAACGCGTGTAGAGTAGGGTGAGATGCCGATTTATTTGATAAAAAGGTGATATTTGTTTACTGCCACTACATTGATTAAATTACTATGGCGGGGATTGTATCTCTGATTACAGGTCAAGAAATACCACAGACAGAATATTCATCTTCTTGCTGATGGTTTTTTCTTCTTCAACGATGGTCCTTTCTTCTCCAACCATCATCATAGGATTTTTATCTTTCCCCCATTGACCTCTTCTTCGCAATGCTATTACTTGGTGAAAGGGGTGTGTAGCCGTCATATCTTCTGCAATCGTCTTAATCGGAGATGCCGGTCTTTCACACAATACTACATATCCCATTTCTCATTTATTCAGCCACTGCTACATATCTACACACAATAAAACTGGGGGTTGTGCTCCCAGAAGCGCGAAACGCGAGATAGTTAGTTCACGTTCCGATTCAATATGTATGGACAGAAAGGAGTGCACTGTACGAACGTTTTTATTGACCGAGCGGCAAATTAATTCAGTATATTAAAAAATCATTGGCTAGCCGTGCCGTGACATTTAACTAATTGAGAGACGTTGTTTCACTGACTCTTTTTACTTGGGACGTCTCACTTTCACGAGTTGTTGGTTTTGTGTTTTAGACTTGGCGATTTTCTTTCAGCATTTATTATATATTTGAGCAGTTATAATATATCACAAAGTGCTTATGGTTTTTCCGTAAGTGCAGGTAATATTTCTTTAAAAAAAAAAAGGAAGTTTCTGCGAGATCGTTGGTGGTAGGCTCCTTTATGCCGATTTTCCACTCCGCTCCCACTCTGAAACTTTTTTGACATCCTCCTACTTGGCAACAAGTACTAAAACTACACTACTGCTCAATAGCAAGAACTCGTATATGTATAGCAGCAAAGTATGTGAATGAATATTGTTATATCTAGGCAAAACACAACTAATTCCAATGAGTGTAAACGCTTTATCGAGTGGCGATTAACAGATGATGCTCGTTGCTTCCATGGGTTTCGTACATGCATACCCCATGAATGGTTGCTTCAAGAGCATCGTGAAGAAATCTTTAAAAAGCGCTTATATCATAATCATTAATCAATATGGTGGAAGCCTCTAATTAGTCGTTAACGAACGCTCCTTATTATATCAAGACGATAGCATTTTCTTCGTGTTGTAGAAAAGAAGTAATACTCATCAAACTCTCGGAACGGCGCCGTTTAAATTCCACGAGACCTTTGCTTAGTTGTTTGTCCAACACCAAACATTAAATTTAAGGCTTTTAACATCCTATTAGTATTGATTCTATTTGTTTTTGTTGATTTCAGTAGTGATTAGGTACCATGTACATGTCATATAATAAAAATAAAACACATAGAGTAGTTTTACTAACGAGTTATAACGGTTTGTTATTATGTTTCATGCATAACAGATACTTTAAGGCGTTAAAAAGTCACCATTTATAGAGCAAAGTAACTGAACTTTAAAAAAATAGAGAATATTCTCTTGGCAAGACATAGGATATCAGAAACCAGGGTTGAGATTGCATGGAAACTAAGCAGGTTTTGTTATGGTAACATCTTGGAGATGACAAAAAAAGAAATAAAACGATGCTGCGCCTGATTCTCATTTTTTGTCAATGGTGATCGTTTCTTTGCAAAAATGGAAATGATGGCGAAATCATGTGCCAAATCTTGTAAATCATTTTACAGGTGACGTTGTCTTTTGCACTATTTCTCGGGGGAAAACTTAATATTTTCCCTTCTTTCTTTCTTTTATTCTTTTTCCTTTCTTTGTTCCTGTCCACAAGAAAAAAAAAAAAAAAAAGAAAAAAAAATCAACTTAAACTGTGAAGAAAGCTACAATTGTTTGCTCTCTTCCTTTCTATTAAAAAAACCCAAAAAAAAAAATCCTTATCTTACCAATAAAAAAAGAAAAAAAAAACAGAAAAAAAAAACCAAGAAAACATATTCATTTATTTTATCTAACGAACATTATGTCTTCACCACCAGCAACAACGCAGAGTACGCATACGAGTCCCGAAACGAGTACCAATGGTAAACCAGCTTCAAGCTCCGTCGAACAGACACTTCCACAACAACATGACCTATCAGGAGTCGTTCCATCATCTGTACCACTTGCCACTTCTGCCTCATTATATGTTGGTGAATTGGATCCATCTGTAACAGAAGCCATGTTATTTGAAATGTTTAATATGGTTGGTCCTGTTGCAAGTATCCGTGTTTGTCGAGATGCTGTGACCAGAAGAAGTTTAGGTTATGCTTATGTTAATTTTCATAACCTTGATGATGGTAAAAAAAAAAAAGAAAAGAAAAGAGGATGACAAAATCTATAACTTCTTCTTTTAGCTGAACGTGCTATGGAGTCATTAAATTACAGCTTGATAAAAGGACGACCTTGTCGTATCATGTGGTCTCAGCGTGATCCTGCCTTACGCAAAACTGGCAATGGAAACATTTTTATCAAGAATCTAGATCCTACTATCGACAACAAAGCATTGCATGATACATTTTCTGCATTTGGAAATATTTTATCTTGTAAAATTGCTTTGGATGATGAAGGCCGTTCAAAAGGTTATGGATTTGTTCATTATGAAACGGAAGAATCTGCCGATAATGCGATCAAAGGTGTCAATGGCATGTTATTAAACGACAGAAAAGTGTATGTGAAAAAGTTTAAAACGTTTATTTTTTGACTGTTGCTACCCCCCCCCCCCTGTAGTTATGTTGGACGCCACGTTCCACGCAAGGAGCGTCAGTCTAAGATTGAAGAGATGAAAGCACGATTTACCAATGTTTATGTCAAGAATCTTGCTTCTGACATTGAAGATCAACAACTCCAGGAATTGTTCGCAAAGTATGGCAATATTACTTCTTGTGTAATTTCCAGAGATGCCGATGGCAAGTCTCGTGGATTTGGTTTTGTCAATTTTGAGAAGCATGCCGATGCGAACGATGCAGTGGATAATTTGAACGATACGGAATTGCATGGACAAACCCTTTATGTGGCACGAGCACAAAAAAAGAATGAGCGTGAAGATGAGTTGAGACGTCAGTATGAACAAGCCAAACTGGAGAAATTGAGCAAATACCAGGGTGTTAACCTGTACATCAAAAATTTGGATGATGACATGGACGATGACAAACTTCAACAGGAATTCTCTGTTTACGGAGTTATTACAAGTGCGAAGGTGATGCGGGATGAAAAAACGGGTGCAAGTCGAGGTTTTGGTTTTGTTTGTTTCTCTTCACCCGATGAAGCCACAAAAGCTGTCACCGAGATGAACGGGCGCATGCTGGGATCCAAACCTATCTACGTCGCCTTGGCGCAGCGTAAAGAAGTTCGACGTTCTCAGCTCGAAGCTCAGATGGCACAACGAACCCAGATGCGCATGGTAAGTACTCTTTTTTTTTTTTTTTTAGTTCTTACTCATGCTTTGCCTCAGATGGGTGTTCCTGGGTCAGCTGGTCCTTACATGCCTGGAGCACCCATGTTTTATGCACCACCAGGAGGCTTTATACCACAAGGCCAACGCCCCATGTTCCCTCAAGGTATGCCTCGACCACGCTGGACACAGCAACAACAAGGTCAGATTCCTCCACCCGTACCTGGCTATCCTCAAGTACCTCAGTTTGCTCCAGCCATGCAAGGTCGTATGCCCCGTCAACCTCGCCCACCCCGCAGTGCCGGCTGGAACAATGTCCAACAAGGAGCTGGACAACAACAGCAACATCAACGTAAAGAGACAGCATCCACTGGACGTCCCCAGCCTCCACCGCAAACTGGTGAAACTGCCAGTACCACCACTACCACTTCCGGCAGTGGTACTGCATTGACAGCCGCTGCTCTCGCTGCAGCTCCACCTGAATTACAGAAACAAATGCTTGGAGAACATCTGTATCCACTCATGTAAGTTCCATGTTGAGGGTTTAAAGTGGAGCAAGAAAAGGGCAGAATTTGATGTTGTATTTCACTAGTAATCAACAAGAACCCGATTATGCAGGCAAGATCACGGGGATGTTGTTAGAAATGGACAATGCCGAATTGCTGCACTTGTTGGAAGACAAGCAATCACTGGATCAGAAGATCAAAGAGGCCATGGATGTACTTAGACTACACTTGGCAAGTACAGAAAGCCAATCATATGAGTAAAAAAAAAACAAAGCAAAATGGAAGAAAATAGGAAATCATCGAGAAGATTTGACATTGCAATAATAAATAAACCAACAACGTGATGTTTTAATCTAGTGCATTGAGATCTGATTGTTCTCCTGATTCATACACCTTTGTTGCACGGTCGATACGGTTAAACTGCCATTTCCATGTTGCGTTATACAAGAATGGCCGCATATCAAACCGGTTATCGTCTGGACTATACGCTTCAGCGTGATAAGATGGCGTCAGCGTCGTCAACTTATGTCGATTAATAGAGTAGTAGAAGAAGAAACGCTTGACTTTGGCCGCCACCTCCGATGGTTGAAGTACATCGCTCCATTCGTGTACCAGTTTGGAAAACATCGAAAATGGCCCACATCGCTCCACCTTGCGCAGACGACCAAAATGAGAAAGCTCATCATACGTCATGCCCATATCCGCTTCATCCGACTGTGTGTATGTCTCGGTGATAGGTTCCAGTTCAGCTGTGGGCACTGCATCCAAGAACTCGCCGAGAATGTCCATATCAAAATGTTTCTGCGCATAAGCAATGAATCGTTTGAGATCTGTCTTACTGATACCACCGATTGGATTGATATCAGCACTGCTGCAATCATACTTGGTCAAGTAACCGCGAAGACTCTCATCCACGTTGGCACTACCAAGAACAAGCAACGCGCCCTGACGCGATCGTGCCCACGGCATCAATTGAGCAAAGAGGTATGCAAGAAGCATACGCAGACGCGCTTGGATGTTCTGCAACGCCAAGTTCTCAGGATCTGACCCTCCATGCACACGGTAACGAGGTGTCTTGCCAGTCACCAAAGAAAAGAGGCTATGGATGGAAGAAACAATCGTGTCCATATCTAGGTTAATATGATAACTGCCAATCGCATCGGCTAGGGATGCTGCTCTCTGACGTGTCTCCTTGCTTGAGTTAACGGTACCCATGTAACACGTGTAGAAGATTCGGTTGGCAAATTCACGAGGATCCGTTGGCACGTACGCATCGTCTTTGCTGCTATCACCCGTACGAGCAAGTCGGCGTGCATCCTCCAACACCTGCTCGTTTCCCTCAGCAACTTCCTTGACCACCAATCGACACATGGACGCCACAATCACAGCTGTTGCGCAGCTGTCAATGCCACCACTGAGCGGCAGGAAATAACCCGCCGTCTTGGAACGCCGAAGATAGTCCCATAACCAGCATGCAGGACCCAAAGCAATTTCCTCTTGAGGTGTATGGTACATAGGAGGGCGCGATTTCGTAGGACAAACATGGACATCAGCGTCCATATCCGCTCGCGTCAAAGAAACATCAACATATTCACGTTGGTAACTCTCGGACTGGACGGCTTGGAGACCGCGACTGGTCATCCTTGTACGGAACGAACGGACGTCCTCCAAATCAACCGTGGCAGTAACCACTTCCTACTCACTTGTGAGGAAACAGCGATAGCCAGGTACCTTCCAAGAGCCCTACCACATCCTTCAACGAGAACTGCGAACCTTGCGCAACCACTTCTCCATTGACTACTACCATGGCACATCCGTCATAGTACAAACGATCACCATCACAGCCTTGTTGGTTGGCGTAAAGATACACACCTCCTAACTGCATAAAGTTTTGCCTTAGTTAACTTTCTGTTCTTGGGTTGTTCCGCTGCTTTACTTTTTGTGTAGCAGATTTGATTAAATCAATACGGGTATTCAGCTTGCGAAGTTCGTGATGACTGCCACTACTATTCGTAAAGATTTCGACACCATCTAGCCCCATACCAATATGGGGACTAATCAATTTGCTTCAGTAAACCGTACTTGCTGTGATTGTTTATTTACCTCTGTGGCGTGAACATCTCTTCGCATGTCTCACACCCAATACAAGTGTCTTGTGTACTGATCACGGCATCGCCAAACGGAATAGTAATCTGTTTTGGATTTTCTTAATCACAAGTGTTTACTGCTAGCATGAAACAAACCTGACCCGTGATCCTTTGAATCATGCGTGGCAAGTAGTACATTTCGACCTTTCGAGGTATCCAAGGTGTAAAAAAACGCATTTCGCGGTAGTTACCATCATTCGCCAGCGAGATCTTGGGTCGGATCAGCACAATCTTGCCGTTAGCAATGATAACACGACAGTTGTACTTCACATTCTTGTGCATGACAGGCCTATGCATCCGTTAAGTAAACAACTGTGCAGATAGCTTACATACATGCCGATGTCGAGGACAATATCCTTGGCCTCCTCACTTTTCAAAATAGCCGCTAGTACTTCCCAAGCATGCAGGTAGGTATCACCTAATTCATTCCGTATGAGCGTTTCAGGTTTATCACTTCCCTTTTCGTTACCTTCAAGAAAATGATCGTAGCATCCGTAGCCACTAAGCATATTCGGTTAACCAATGCCATGAAGGTCATGAAGAGAACATACGTGACCTCGAGCTCTGGGCCAACACGTAGCGTGGCGCCTTTTGCCTTAGCTAATCGGATACTTTCGAGAATGCGCTGAAGATTCCCCTCGAAATCCAAAGCCCATTGATTGAGCGAGCATGTAGCAACAGTAATTCTACGAGAAATGCGTCAGTCGTTCAGAGTTACGAAAAAGAGTACTGGCAACGTACAAATGGCCCATGAGGACAGCACCAAACGTGTGGAAAAGATTTGATGGACACGTGTGGATCCTCAAATCCTGTCGTGCTTTGAAACAATGCGTTTTGACTCAACCTGTCTTGCTCCCCCTGTAGCAGAGAGATAAAAATGACATTCCATACGATCCGTCGTGCAGGATTTGTCAACAGCAAACCAAACGACTCTATCACCGTCGAACGCTTGGTGTTGTCGGCATTTTCTGCTGCACAAAAAAAAAAAAAAAAAAAGCTTCAAGGCCAGCGCCACAATGACACGCTAACGTATGCATGCTAGCTTAATTTCATGGTCATGAACGAATGCGTGAACAGCTGATGCCATACGCAAGCGTTGTACTACGAATATCCATGTTCTGATCGTTTCCAATGTTCGATTCTTCTCCCCCACACGCTAAACACAAGATGACCATGCTTTGCTTACAGGCGCCTATCCTATTCAAACGATTTCAAACCTTTGATTCCATTTTTAATGTCACGAAACATATGGAAGTTTGTTGCCCTTTCTACTTTATCTAGGCTGACTATTCTTCCAAAGATCATGCGCCTCTTGAAGGTTTGTCGGATTAAAAATGGTCGCTACGTGATATTCCATAATTGTCTTCTCTCAAAACAAGAGTCCTGTATCCATAAGAGACTATGTTGTCTACGGTAAAGACAAAAAACACACATGTTTCCATATGTATCGATGCATCCAAAAATTGACGCATTCCAACGATGGGAGGACTTTCTTTGAACGAATTGATTCTCCACCGTGCCATCCTTGGTTTTTCCATGATCGGATCAGAAACGAACAAGGGCAAAGACCTCATTCCATCCACTTTGCCATATTTGGTAGGTTGTTAGTTTCTCCCAAAAAAAGACTTATTTTGTTGATTGCTTTCCAAACCATCCCAGGTTATCTTATGCATCTTCTTTTCTCTTCTTAAAAAAACATAACATGGGTTATTGCATTCGCTGTGGCGAGATTTCAAGCAACGAAAAGTGTAGAAAATGTGGTGGTAAAATCGTCCACAACAGCAGTAAGTTTCGTTTTACTTCTTCCTGCGCACAGCTCACCTTTTCCAAGCAAGCCGACTCTCTACAACGGAGGAAAGACAGACCAGCAAGGACAAATGGCAGGTGCAGTAAGTGGGATACGATCCTTTTCTGTTCTCAACCTCAGTTCTTCTTGCCTTATTTTCTAGATATGCCAATAGTATTCTCAGAGAACCTGTTGGCAGCATTAGTACACCATTACTTAGCACGGCAAATCGATCACGCCAGCGATCCTCGGTCCATAAAAAATGTCCAACATGTCAAAACCAGATATCAATTCTAGAAAGCAGCTGCAAAGCCTGTCGTTTGTGGTAAAAAAAAGATGTGGTTGGTTGCACTTAGGCAAACGTTAATTTCTTTTTAGCACTTCGTGCAATCAAGCGGTTGTCGAAGAAGAAAGAATGGAAGCCAGTGGGCAGCTATGGCATAAGTCGTGTTTCTGTTGCCATGTCTGTTCCAAGACGCTGGACAAGGTATCGATGGATCCATCGTCGGGCAAACCATGCTGCAAAGCATGTCAACCTCCCCGTTCGATCACGGGGCAACGTCCGTCATCAAGCGCATCAACCCCGATCCATACGCCATCGCTCACAGCCTCACCAACTTCCACCTTAAGTTCAAATTATTTCAACAGTATTACAAGTGCTACGCAGGAGAGCCCCAACAACCTGTCACGAAGCGCGGAAACACGTCGTTTACCGACCGCATCCCAGTTATTTTTCCACTATCAGAAATCTTTGGAAAAAACACCGGTGCATGAGACACCGCCCGCATCGCCGCCACCTCCGGCCCCCAAATCATCAACGACGTCCACCCCGTTATTACGAAACAACCACCAGGAGACGATCCATTACCGACGTGCACGTACGACTTCCTTTAGCGAGTCAGAGACAACGCAGCCAAGAAAGCCACGACGAACATGTTGTCATTGTCAGAAATCACTCCGAGGAAGCCGTTCTGTCAAGTTGCCATTGGCCACGGGAGATAAATATTATCATTATGACTGTCTGACATGTGCTAGTTGTCACGGTCATTTTACGGAGCTCGGCTTTGCCACGGACGGGACCAAAATATACCATACACAGGTAAGATGGAGAAAAGTCCCATTTTTAGTTCATTTTGACATACTTGGTACACAAGTGTCAACCTACTTTGGTTACAGCGGATTCTTATCAGTGTCATGCTTGTCAAAAACCGATTAAAGAAAAGCACTGCTTGAGAGAAGGCCAACGTCTTTTCCACCCACAGGTACGTCTTAAAAAAAGGAAGAAGAAGGGCTTGAGCTGAACGTTTGTTTAGTGTTTGGTATGTAGTGCGTGCCAAGAACCCATTCCTCAGGATCAGCTTTATGACATTCGTGGTGAATATCACTGCGAACGATGTGTGCTGTCCAACGAAGTGGAGACGCCAGACCCGTCACAGATATTCATGCAGCGAGCATCACGGGCCCTTCCTAAATTAGGCGGATCCAAAATCTGTGCGCGATGCCATACAAGTATTGCGATCATGGATGATACACCAGGACCACGCGCTACACGTTGGCATAAAAAATGTTTACGATGTGAACGTTGTAAGAAACAGATGGACTCAGGAGCCAAAACAACGCAAAATGAAAAAGGACAGTTACTGGTTCATTGCCGAACATGTTTGGTAAGAAAAAGGAATGGTGTTTAACTTTGTGTAATCTTTCTTTTTTTCTGTAGGACAAAGGACCTAAACCTAAATTTGTTCGATCATAAATTTGTACGATTAAGTTAAAAGAACTATTTTTCAAAACAATGCTCGCGTCGTCGATGACGATGATGTTCCATTTGCAGTCTACCAAACATGTCTTATCGTGGTTGGCTAAAGCGTACTTTGTTTGGAGGGTAAGAATGCATACCATTTCTGCTTTGGAAGTAGTACCTTTTCGTGTTGAATTAAAGTGGGCCTGAAGAACGTGGGTTTGTACAATGGGGTCGGTTGGTTGTGTTCCAATAAGAACATGGATTTGGTACAATGGATTAGTTCATTGTATTCCAAGGAAATGTTCTTTCCAAAATAGTAGTCCAGCCATTGCCTGGTTTACAGTAAACTTTGATGGCGTATATTCTTCGGGAGTTTTTCAACGTCCAAATATTCTATGAAAAAAAAAAACACATGCACCGACCATGTATTTATTTACTTTTTTCTTCTCATTCATCTTCTGTAATGTTGTTAAGTATTCTATCTTGTAACCGCATGTCGTATTTGTAAATCAAAATTATGCTTTGGGAAGAAGAAGGAAGTAGCAGTTTCATTGTCGTCCTTTGCATGGGCCAGCTATTTCATTGGACCACCGAATGATATATATACACTTGATAAAATGATGTTTCGTTCGCAAGTGTTTACTGGGCCCTGCCTAGCTGAGATTTTCCTTCCTACATAAGATTAATGCTTTCGTGTGATCCAATTGCAGAACATGATGTTAAGCGGCGGTAAGACTCCGACGCCAGTCACTTATACAGAAACGAACCAAGCTTGCCATAAGAGTCGATTTGTTAACATACGAAATAAAGAGGGACAGAGTACTTGCTAGAATAAATCAACAATGGAGAAAGGAACAAGTTGAATCAGTAAGTTTTAGGTTGTTTCTCCTGGATTTTCCATGGATATGACTTAAAAAAGGATCTGGACACGACATGTTGTGTCCGGATAATCCCCGAAAACTTTTTTCCTTTCCGAAGGGTGGTTTCCATTGCCTGGACACTGGGGCTGGTTTTTCTTTTTTTTCTTTCTTTCTCTCTTTCTCTCTCACCACTACTTTTCTTAGCGTATACTTTATCTCCATCCTTTCCCCCCATCCCCTTTCGTAATCTCATTGCGCTCTTTTCCTTCCATCCCGTACACAAACAACTTTTTTCTAATTCTTCCTTAAAAAGAAGTAAATGACGCGTGAAAAGATAAACTCACATCTGACGCGTTGTCTGTAGATCCGCCATGTCGCAACCTTCCCACACGAGTTCTGACCAATTTGATGACCGTTATTCCGAGCCACATAGTAACGCGAACAGCAGCCAAGTTGAAAATACCTCAGTCGATCAACAATTCGATTTTGACGATGCTCAATTGACCCTTCGTGCTCTGGTCTCCACCAAAGAAGCTGGCGTCATTATTGGCAAAGGTTCGTTGCGCTTTCTCTTCTTTTCTTCCTTCAATGAAACCCCATTGAACTCAACCTTGTTTTAAAAAAACAGCTGGCAAGAATGTGGCTGAGCTAAGAGACTCTACCGGTGTCAAGGCGGGTGTCTCCAAAGTCGTTCAAGGAGTACACGACCGTGTGTTGACAGTGAGCGGTACGCTTGAAGGCGTGGCAAAGGTAAGGGAAATAAGAGGTGCTGTATTGTTTATTGATATTCTACATTTTATCAGGCTTATTCGTTGATTGCCCAGACCTTATTGGATAATCCCATTTCGCCCACCACCCCTCCAACCACCCCTACTGTTTCCTCTTCTTCAGCCGCTGCCACTGGAGCAACCGCCACCATTCGCCTGTTGATTTCACATAATCTGATGGGCACTGTGATCGGCCGCCAGGGCACAAAGATCAAGCATATCCAAGATACATCCGGTGTTCGCATGATCGCATCGAAAACCCTCTTGCCCCAGAGTACCGAGCGTGTTGTGGAAGTGCGGGGCGCCGTGGATTCCGTTCGTTCGGCCATTCTTGAAATTGGTCAATGTCTGATTGAAGACAAGGAACGCGCCTACGGAACCATTTTGTACAATCCCACCAAAGTCGGAACCACCGGTGAACGTCGTGCCTCCATCACCCGTACTGGCAATGGTTCTGATTTCAGCAACACTCCCTCCGATTATCAATCTCAACGTCGTGCCTCGACCTCGTCACAAAACTTCCTTAACGACCCTAACGTCCGTACGCAACACATCTCCATCCCCAGCGATATGGTTGGCTGTATCATTGGTAAAGAAGAAAACGTAAAGATACAGACCCGATAGCTCACACACACATGTTTAGGCAGGGGAGGTTCGAAGATTTCTGAGATTCGTCGCCTGTCTGGCTCAAGAATCTCAATTGCCAGGGTACCTGATGATGAAACAGGTGAACGTATGTTTACGATCCAAGGCACACCCGAATCAAATGAACGTGCATTGTATTTATTGTATGGTCAACTTGAAAGCGAAAAGGAACGTCGGTTGAGAGGTGTCATGCATGAAGACATCTTGGAAGAAGAAGAAGAGGGCATGTAAATGGACTTTTGTATTATTTTTTTGGAAGAGCAAAAAGTATACTCACTCAACAACATACATACAACCCCCCATCGAAAAACAACAAAAAAAACAAAAGCAAAAAAAAAAAAATAACAAAAGAAATACCGTTTCCAAGGTTTCTCCCTCTCTTTTCTTCTCTTCTCTTCTTTCTCGTCCTCCTGTTTCTCCTCCCTGTCTTTTTCTTTGTAACATTTTTTTTTAGTTGTTTGATATCTTCACTTTTTTCTTTCTTTATTTTCTGTTTAAAAACAACATTAAAAAAAAGAAAAAAGAAACTTAGCAACAAGTCATTTCTGTGGTAATTTGATAGCTTTGTATGAGTTACACACATTTACTTTTTGATCTCTCCCACGCACAGACCCAAAAGGTTTTTTTTTTGTACTAGTTACACCATTTGAGAACATAGTTAATTAGAATTTTCAATGGGATCTTGATAAAAGCGATAAAGCATCACCACCCATAAGATAACGAACACCGCTAATGCAACCATACGTAGACACCAGAGAATAATTAGATGTGTCCTCGAAACGGGTGTGTGTGGCATTAGGACAAGTCCAACCAGCAAGCCAGATACAAATCCACCGATGTTTGAGAAATTATCCACCCTAACTCCATTTGAGTAAATAGCCAGTCAGTTTCTCCCTTTCTTTTTTTTTTTTTTACCCTGGCAACAATCCTAGAATAAATCCAAAAGCTGCAGTAATTACATTAGATAAGGCGGAATGGCGTTCCTCCTATTTTTTTTTTTTTTTTTTTACCTGTAAACACGACCAACTTAATGAAATGGCGGTGCGGTTGATCAATCATGTGCCACGATATACCCAGGTCAATGAACAAGCATGCCATCAATCCAAACAGAGCCGCACTACAGCCAACCATTGCTAAGAATCAATCATGTTTTAGTACAACCTAAAAGCGTGATCCTTCTGATATACAATCGAATCGGAGGGACGTTTACGTGTTGTAGGCGAAGTAAAATTGCCACCAAAGATATTTCCAAAAACACCTGTAGCGAGATAAAGTCCTTTTTATCCTATTCAATCATCTGCCATCACATAGAGTATGTATTGAGTTTACCTGCAAAGCGAATCGCATTCATGACACGTTCGAGCGGGACACAGAGAACAAGATGGATTACCATATGAATTAAAAGCTGGAATACACCAGTATGGAGAAAGAGTGGCGTGATGAAGCGGAAGGACTGGCTGGGCTTTTTGAAACCGCCCATGCCACAGATATCTGCCAGCGAGCAAGTCCCTCCCGGATCGGTAAGGTCCACCGATGGATTCAGTATACCCAAGTCGTTTGGGTTGCTGCTACTTGTACCGTTGAGGCATACGTACCGGTCTACAGACGGCATTGTCGTGACATTACGCATGCATGGAGGAAAACGGGCACCAAGCTGGATCAGCACCTGACAGAGAGAGAGATGAGAACATGGAGCGTTGATCCTTGTGTACCTGGGGTTGCGGCCCAATCATCGCATTGAAAGGCTCTAGCTCGATAAATTCGCCTTAAAAGATGTCAAGGGGATGTCAGTTGTCTTTGTAATTGCTATCCATTTTACCAGTAAACTGTTTACTGAACAGCAGTTCACCCGAAAAAATGAGGAAAAAAAAGGACAGCATGATGTACGTAAATACGACAGGCCATCCTGGCGGTTGGAATGGCGTGAGTCCTGTTGCAAGGACGGATCGCCATCCTTGCAAAAACGAGGGCGTTTTTTCTTGGTGGCAGTCTGGACATGGAACGCTTTCTGGTGACGACGGTCGCAGCATCGTCATTGGTGTCTGCGACTTGCTACCATGGTAGACGTAACTGGGCAGCCGCTGGTGTCGACCTTTCGATCCTGGAAGAGTGTCAAAGTGATCAGGGACCATAGGACAAAGGAACCTAATAAACAGTTTCAGACGAAACAACTTTTGTGTGTCATAAAAAGGAGACAAGAGCCCCCCCTGATACAATCCAACCCCTCTCATCCAGGTATCCCTGGCCAGCCAGCCAGCCAGTCTCTCTCTCTTTCTCTCTCTCTCTCTTTTATCTCTTTCATAACGCTCTGGATTGCTTTCTTATTATTTTATTTATCAAATCATAACCACATGAACATACATTTAAAAGTAAAACTGCTTCACATCATTAATACCAAACGACTCGCCGCAACTGGGACAGCGTCGTTGTCGTGTTTCTATACGGGTGTCAAGGCATTCTTTACAAAACGTATGCATGCACCGCATGAGAACGTGTGATTTTAATCGAGTTCGGCAAGAGTTGCAATTCAGTAAAGCCTACAGCATACAGACTTCAGTCAAGGTGTGAGCCCATTCGTTTGCACTTACGCGGTATTCATCCCGCTCCTTGCGTAGCTTCATCTCAGCCGGACTGTCCACCTTTTTCGTCACCTCCAGTTTCCGTCGCAGCAATTCGTTATTCTCATTTAATCGCTTGCGAGCGCACGCTTCATCCTCGAACTGTCGGAGTTTTTCCTTAACGGAACCCTCCAGCTACATCCTATCAGTACACTCCGATCGATCTGCCCACACAACCCACCTCTTCGACTTTGCGTTTGGTTAGGAATATTTTTTCTTCCAGCTCTTTGATCACGCCCTTCACCTCCGTCATCTTTTGCGCATAGATCTGGGAAGCCGCCTCGCCTGCATTCAGATCCCGGTCAAGAGCAGTCTGCATAAATATCAGCAACACACACGCCTTCCATCATTGTCGCTCTTACAATCTGACCCGTTAGATTCTTTTCCCTCTCATTGAGCTGCTTTATATACGCCAGTTGTTTCTCCACTTGCTTCGTTAGCGCGTTTGCTACCATTGTGTATGCATCTTTTGATTTGTTTAAAGCAGTAAATGTTTGGCTGTATTTGAAGCGCTGGTTGGTCATCTCCACGTTAACACGTTTTCGTTTTAACAAAAAGACGCCGTTACCTTCAGCTGTAGTGACATGATCTCATCCTCTGTATGCCGCAGCGCTTGTATTTTTTCCATATTCTGCTCTTCTAATTCACCGTATGCTTTTGTGACACTTTGGATTTCTCCCAGAAACTGCTTTTCCGTCTAATGGCTCAACGTCAGTCGAGAACATATAGAAAAAAAAAGGCTACTTACAGATTCTAAACGGGCTACTTTTTGACTTGCGTCTTTTTGTTTGGATTGTAAACTCTCGATCTTGGCCTGCAAAGTCTCGAGAACAGCCCTATTATCCGTCACGGACGGCTCAAACCCATATTTCTCCGTAAACCGGTTCGCTTCTTTTTGAAAATGATTTGCCTTCATTGTCCATTTGATTTCATCATCCAACAAATTTGCTATATCACCAGCCACTTTGGCATCTCCCACAAGTCGCAACTTCAGCTCGTTCACACGATCATTCGTTAATCTATAAACATGCCATGTCTTGATCAATGACCATACACGCCAATCCCGCCCTACCTGAGCTTTTCCCTCAACGTTGCCTCCATCCGCTCGTCGGAAGTAGAAGTCGAAGCATACTGGTATATCCTTCGATCCCCCCCTAAAGCGGCGTTTTTCCGTTGAAGTCTTGAAACCTCTATTTCCAAACACGATGCTCTCTCCTACGGAGATCGTCAATACCAATGCCAACATCCGTATTTCCCTACAGATCGCGTTTCCATGATCACTCGTAGCTCGTTCACTGATATACGTCCAGACTCAGCACATGCCTTGTGCTCTTCCAGTTGTACTTGTAACGCATCGCGTTGTCCACGAATGCGTGTCAGATCGCCCTCGAGCCGACGAAGTTGTTCCTCCAATCCTTTGATATGGCTGACTTGTTTTGCATCCAATTCCTTCACAAACAGTCGTCGATTGTTTTGCGCTTCCTCCAGATTTCTTCGTACTTTTTCAAATACACTGGATACACTACGATATCTATCTTTATGGTACTCGCGCGATTGGTATAGCTGACGACCTAATGTTGTTTTATATATACGAGATCCAGGAATTGCCACTAAATCGACTTCCAGTTGACAAATCTGATGTTTTAATGCGATGCGTCGCTCTTTCATCATTTCCACTTCTTTTAATTGCTGATCTAACGTTTGTTGAATGCGTATATAAGGATCCTCTGAAGGTGTCTCTGATGGCTATAACAAGAAAAAAAAGCTTAACGCTTTGGTTAATGAAATTATTCTCTTTAACTTACCTCTTGGGTGACGGTTTTCGCTTGATCATTTACGTCTGTCTTCAGATGATAGCTTTCTGTTAGACTGAGTTCATCGCCATCCGGTTTGGATGTGTCACTTCTAACCGAGGACTTGTCTTGTGCATTCGCCAGTTCAATGCGGATACCACGCAAGACATCGTCGGTATGTTCCAAACGAACAGTAGTAACCAGTAGTTCTTCCGTTAAAATAAAAAACTGTAGGTAGTCGAAACGTTCAGTTATCGAATAAGTCTTGCATGCTAATTCTCACTTTTATCAGCATTCGCAGATACCGATGAGATACATCTTGATATGAGTGCTGGCTATTTTTCCATCGAAGCAAAGCGCTGTCGTAACTCTCTTTTAAACTTTTCATTGCCGGATTTTCTACCATTTTTCCTGTGTGAAAATAATCATGAACAACTACAGCACATACCCAGAAATAGTTTAAACTGATCCATGCAGCATGCTCGTTTTTCCGACCAGATCATATAGCAATGAAGTAGTCGTGCAATCAGACTGTCCGAAGATATCTTCTCCTTTAATGCTGATTTCATATCGGCTGTCAGTTCTGTACCCCAGTCTTCGTTTAAGACATCGTCCCATATAGCCATCTCTGAACGGTAGACATCAGTACGAATAATCACGATAAATCGTATGCCTTCTCACCATCATCGTCTCTCTGCGCTGATACTAAACGGGTTTCCAATTCTTTGAAATTATTTAAGATGTCGTTTTGAATCTAATAAAAAAAAAACGGAAGGTTACTCGCTTTGTTCTTTTTCATTTGGTATGCTTATGCAGAGACGCACCCACATATAGCGGTCATCCCAGAGATGTAACTGTTTTTCATTGTTCTGGAGTAAATCTTGTGATTGCATCGAACGTCGTTTCCATCGTTCGCTTGTGCGCTAAAAATAACTTATAAATAAATAAATCGACACGATAAAGTATTATTAGCTGACCATGTACTCCTTCCATTGTCTGACGATGGCATCTCTGCGGTACGCTTCCAATGGTTCCTACAATAAAAAACGTGTAAAGAAACAAGTCCACCGGTAAAAAAGAGACCAGGAATGTTTGGTCTACTTACATCAAAAATTCCCATGGAGTCGTCTTGGCCATCGTCGTCGCCTTGATCATGCTCGCGCGAATGAGGAGGAGAAGACGATCTTGAGGACATGAACCGCTTTTTTGGTGGAGGACGAGGAGCTGGACCTTGATCATCAGAAACCACCTTGCGTTTCTTGCTGTTGTCCTCCCCAGTAGCCATCACAACGCGAAATCAAGCCAAGGATATTTTACGAATAGCGCAGTAAACAGAAACGTACAAAAGACTAACCCCCCAAAAAAGCAATGGTCGGGTCACTTGTTTCAAAATGTTCAGAAAAGAAATAGCTATGAATTTAAGCGGACTTCGGCAATGCGAACGTTTCTGTCAACGAAATAGCACACAGTAAAGGCATTCAATCCTAAAACCTCAAGAGCCGTATAATTTTTGTCGACGTCAGTCGTTGCATCGATCGCGCCAATAGAAATGCGTAATTTAAAACAATTTCAAAGTCAGTATCATCTTTGTGAAACAAACGCCATTTCAGATCAGTTGGCTGTCAGAGACAAAAGTTTACCTGTCAATCGCGATGAAACGGGTTCATTGCGCTATTCTCATAAAACCTATGCAGTTTGTGAGGGCTAAAGTTTTCACTAAGAAATATTTGAGGATCTGTCATGAATACATTCGTTAACTGATAAAGCTGTATTTTGTAGCAGTCGGAGCGGCATGGTTGCAGCGTTCTGACCTTTAACCATTTATTTCGCCATGGCAAACCGATAGATGGTGAAGTGTCAAGGTCATCCTCCCAGTCAAAAAATATCACGAGCTGTCTCGAAAGTGAATCCATGTTCTTTGAAACTATTGTAGCAAGTTCTATGAGCTTATATCAGATCGATCAAGCATAAATATAAGCTACACACGGGTCAGGATAGAGTGAAATCCTTCAATCTATTGTTTTAGAGGTGTCTGAGTACTTCTGCTACTGCAAGACAGTTGTAAATACACGTTCGTACAACACGATTTACTTTCACGGTCTTAAACACACAAAGAGTTTGAATCGCTTTTTTGTTTTCGCTAATTTGGTCTTCTCGGCTACTATCTCAGCCGGAAAGTTATCCAAAACGTCACTATCAACGAAAATGGAATTTTTAGTGTGATTATCAGAACACCCAACCCACTTTTTGTGACTAAACACTGGTTACTGACTAAGCTGTCAAGCATGCCATGCGTCATACCGCATCCAATTCAATTTTCTGTCCGACGACTTTTCTGGAGTCCAGCACATTAGATCTGCGGACCTCTAAAGGCCATAGCTGACTCGCAGCCCTTAGGGATCATACGTTCCGCAGTCTTCTATGCAAAAGCTTATTTTAAACCCTATATCTTACTCTGTCTAGGCCACTTATTGTATATGTCCAAACAGAGAGACGGTCCCTAAGAAGACTATATTCTTTATTGGACCCGAAGAGCTGTGGACCGCAGCACCCGTGATATCAAACGGTCCGGTGGATCTGAGAATGGGATGGGTTGCGGTATGGTCCTCAAGAGAGATTCAGGAGGGTCCACAGGCACAGTGAACAAACCCCAAGGTTCCTTCAAATTTTCATTAGGTGATTAGTTGCACCATAGCATAGATGGCGAGTAAAAAGAGATGTAAAGGAATGTAAACTGTGCGACGCAGGTTGAGGCTGTTAGATGCTCCAAGAAACCGGGCTGATCTAAAGTAGCTTTCAGGATCCTACAGAGATCTTTCTTCTGAAATAAGGAGCCTTAAAACTTCGCAGTTCCCATGGCTACCCATTTCTCACGGTATAGAGTGAACTGTAGAGATACAGTAGATCAAGAGTACGTTCTTTGCTTGATTATGTAAACTTTTAACCCGGAGATTAGTGAAGTTCCATATGGATAGAATGCATATTCGCAGTGCAATCCAACTGAATGTTCTAGAAAATAGAATGCATCTTTAAAATATACTTGCAGCTGAGGCTAAAAAAAAAAAAAAAGAATCCATGTTAACAATGCATCCAGAAAATGTTCTTGCAGTTAAACCTCAAGGAGGATAGAATCTGGATTGACTATGTACTTCCAACTAAAATTCTAGAAGGGTGGAATGCATCCTGGCAAGTATACCTAGCTGAGACTTTAGATGGATGGAATCTATCTGGAGACAATTAAAATGATGTGTATGTTACAGGTATTCTACACGTACGGACTTTGGTAATTCTTAACCATTATAAGTACTTGGTCTTAAGTGGATCCTCACTCTCAGCGTGCGCTATTGATCCCTCTGTACAGCCAGTACTTAGCAAGATAAGGCTACGAAAAGCCCAAGCAAAGGAGAAGTATGTTCTGATTTCAAATAGAGGAGACTGAGATGCGGTTTTGTTCAATCTGGTTATTAGGTCTATCCCATTGAACGTTACTTTCAGATGAAGGGTCCTAAATACGATGTGCTGATTGTGGGCAGCGGCCCAATTGGTTGCGGATTCGCACGAACATTATTGGACAGTGAAATCTCTCAGTTTACATCTAAATGTGATGCAAATAAGCACAAGAAACTCAAGGTGCTTATTGTCGATGCTGGACAGCATTTCTCAGATAAGCCTGGAGAGAACATAAAGAATGCATATTACTATCAACGTAATGTCAACAACTTTACTCCCATCGTGCAAGGTTCTATGCAGCCCATCTCCATCGCACCCAGATCTATTTCCTTGCCTTATCCTCTCGATCCTACTTGCTTTCCGATTGATCACATAGATTCTATTATACACAATATAAACCCGAGACAACGCGAGAAGGATAATATGCCAGCGGCTGCGACGACATATGCTGTCGGCGGCATGGCCACCCATTGGACCTGCTGCATTCCCCGGACGGCAGAGGGTTCTGAACGCTCATCGGAAGAGCTAGGCATCAGTAACGACGAATGGGATGAACTGTACTGCAAAGCGGAGAAGATGTTTCAAAAGAACGATCGCATTTTTGATGCCTCTATTCGGAATACCGTCCTAAAAGAGTCTTTGACGAAGACTTATGGAGATCGCTGCGTCAATATGCCCATCGCTGGCAAGATTAACACCAATGATAGAGATCAAATCATCTGGTCGGGTGCCGACACCGTATTAAATGGGCTAGCAGACCCTAAACATGGATATAAATTCAAAATACTTGCCCAGCACATATGCAAGCGATTAGTGAAAAAGAAAAATGGCAAGAGTATTGCTTACGCCGAAATCGTCAACTTGCGCAACAAAGAAACATTATATATCAAGGCCAGACATTACGTCGTGGCGTGTAATCCAATCCTTACCCCTCAGCTACTGTACAACTCAGATATCCGACCAGCGGCACTCGGAAGGTACCTGATGGATCAGCCGATGACGTTCTGCCAAATTGTGCTATCCAAGGACCTCGTCAAGAAGATGGAGAGAAAAGCAGAGGAATCAGACCTCGAGGAACCAATGCCTAAAGACCCAGTTCCTATTCCTATAAAAGATCATCCCCCAGCCCCTTCTCTTGAAATATACTGACGAGAAGCCATGACATGCACAGATTCACAAGGACACGTTCAGTTATGGCATGGTTCCACATACGATCGACCCGCGTCTCATAGTTGACCTACGTTGGGTCGGTACCATGGAACCAAGGGAATGTAACCGCGTAAGTTTCGGTAAAGAGAAGTACGAGAAGGAGGAAAACAATTACGTAGATCTGATGGGCATGCCACAACATACATTCCACGTGAAACTCTCTAAAAACGAGCAAAACTTGCGCATGAGATGATGAACGATATGCTGGATACGGTCAAGAGTTTGGGTGGTTTTCTGCCTGGAGTAGAACCACAGTTTATGCCACTAGGTACTAGTCTACATTTTCAAGGTACTACTCGGTGTGGGACGAATGAGGACACGAGCGTTGTAGACGTGAATAGTCAGGTGTGGGGTTACGATAATCTGTTCTTGGGAGGCAACGGGGTGATACCTAATGCTATCGCCTGCAATCCGACCTTGACCGCACTTGCCTTAGCTGTCAAGTCGGCGCGGCATATTCTCAATCTCTTAGATAAACATTTCATGGACTCTGCAGAAAATCCCGACCAAGACTCTAAACTCTAAGATATCTCTAATATCTTCGTAAAATCTACGCAAAATCTATAAAATATCTGATATCTTTGAAAAACTACGCAACCTCCGTCGTTCCCACAAAATATACAAAAAACCTATATCGTCTATCTTCCAATCCCTTTCTCCCTAAAATGACAAACCTCTCAACATGAATGCGATTCCTGTAAAGCTCGACAGTTTTATTGCCAACACAGTAATATGAGACGTTGTACACGCTACATTACACTACAATGAAGAGATACGTAGCAAAATGTCCAGCCTTACAAATCAAGATACGCCAGATGACATAAACCTGAACAAAAGCCCTGATAAAGCCACTATCAATAGAAATCAGGTACGCCTTTTCTCTTGTTGTATATATAGCTAACTGTTTCGACTCATACATGCAATGGTCGTCAACTGGTCCTGTTACGTTCAAAGTACCATGCCAGACACTGCAGAATCAATTGACTACAACATAGCTACCACTTCCACTACTATTGGCATTGCTGCTGGTGCATATAGAGACAATTTGTCTTACAGTTCAAAGGAATGCGCTCATCGAACACAACTGCAGATATCTTTGACGGTCAAACGTATAGATTTATGAGAGACAAACTTTTCACAGCTAGCTTGACCTTACATTTGCTCTATATACAGGCGGATGTAGCGCTTTCTGCGGGGCAGCCCACGGATGATAATCATACACTTTGTCATATCAAAGCAGACGAAGTATAAGACGACGGAAGTGAAGAAGATGAAGATCAGGATATCACTCTTCGTCTTCTCACATGAAAATCAATGTTAGTTGGAACAAATAGTGCTACTGACGTGGACAAACAGAGAAAATACTTTGTCAATAAGAGTATAACGCTGTGATGAACCAACGGATAGGATGTATAATCGTCATTGGAATAGCTATAGTTACATGAAGCATTCCATAGATAAATAGTCACAATCAATGGAAACAGAAGATGAAACTTGTTTAGCCAGCGTAGGAAAACATGTTAAAGCTACAGTAGTTTCTCATAAGACTGTACATCACAACAGCAAATCCGTTTAAACACTCTGTTTCCAGAAAGAGAAGCTCATTGTACGCGCAATTCCATGATTGATGAACCGAGGATGAACAATATGATACGTATGCTCTGGGATTGACGCTTTCTCTGTCATTGCTCATTCCACAAAAAAAAAGTAACGAATGCTAGCGTAAATGATGGGAATAATATAGACAGATCAACACATTTTTATTTATGGTAGTTTCTTCCAGGAAAGCGTAGGCCTGAAAGCTTGTACTGCAGCTTTCGTTTTTAGGTTGTCAAACTTGGTACGCCCTACTGCATACCATGGTCATCCTCGAGTTCGTCTTCGTCTTCGAGGTCTTCTTCTTCAAGGTCTTCTTCGAGGTCTTCCTCAAGATCATGTTCTACGTCTTCTTCAAGATCGTTCTCAAGATCATCTTCGGACTGTCCGTCAGCAACTCCAGCGTCATCGCTACCTGCATCTGTGTCGTATTCCAAAGGATCATCATCATCATCACTTGGTTCAAAATCGTCGTCATTCTCTTCTTCGTCTTGATCTGCTGAAGACTTTCCTGCACGCTTTCCGTCCGTCTGACTTCCTTCATCCATATCCTCGTCTTCTTTTCGCGATTTAGGTTCAGGTGCCTTAAGATCTTCGTCCATACTTTTATCATTGATGCCCGTTTTGTTGATGTATGCGAGAATGCCGTCGTATTCTGATTGTTCGATCATTGAAAACTGTACTGTTATTTCCTCCTCTTCCCCGGTGGACTGTTTTGCCATGGATCCAAGTGGCATCTGTGCTTTTCTAAGCCGGATGGCTAGATCAAATGTTCGCTGGGTAACAGTGCTTACGACCATGCCGCTGATCGTGGATAAAGGGAAAAACAAGGTAGGTTTTTTAAATCCAAAAAGAATACCAGAGGGTAGGAAAAATAAACTACCCTCCTTTGTCTTCATATAAGCATTGACATGACAGCGGTTGTGTGGTTTGCCTGTGGTTGCAGATACACCAGTGGATCGGAACACTTGTGTGTCTGGTGTTGCAAGCTGGATCTGTGCATTGTCTCGTAACATTTGTGCAACCATTTGATGTTTGTTGTTTTCCACGGTCATATCGGGTTCATTTGGCCGCTTAATTACTGTTGCGCCTTTATCTTGAAGTGTAAATACAACGGCGTCTTCGCTCGTCTTTTTTGAGAAGAGTGCAAATGTATGAGAGGGCTTATCTGGCGTTGGTACGCAGACACCGAGATGAAAATCTTTCCATGCCCATTCGTTCTCGATTACTTCGGTATTAGGAAGAGTGATTTGCAAATGTGAATTTGTGATGATAAGATTGTACTTTTTTCGTGCTGGTTGCTGGAAAGAGAGGTCGGTGATGGTGGCTAGGATTTTTTCGCTTCCATGATCGATCTTGCGCTTTTTACGCTGAGGATCATCGGTTGTAAGCTTAGCATTATAGTACGCTACAAGGGCCTGCACTACTTTTTGACTATCTGGGTAGAGCGAGATCAAATTGTTCACCGAATCACGCAACTGCGGGTCATCTACACTTTCCACAAGCCACGATGCCATTCAAGTGAAAACGACGGTGCAAGGAGAGGGGAATCCGTTCCACGTCCTGCCAAAGAGAAATCAAGTCACGCATGTCGTGCAAAGGAAAGCGATTCCGAGAAGCCGAAAAGAATTTGATGAATTAAGGTAGAACAAATCGGATGCGTTTGTATTATGCTTTTGTTTATGCGTAATCAGTGGAAGAACGGCGAAATAAGGGACCCGGTTATTCTTGGCAACGTAAAACAAAATCCTGCATTGAACAGGAGCGCATCGTACCAAGACAATGCGTGGACACAAGGGAAGCAAGGACCACCGTTGTGTGTATTCAGCAACACGTGAGATACGAAAATTCCCTCTTTACCAGTGTTTCGCGAAGGCAACAGAGTTTTGGGTTGCGTCTATACATAGGTAGTACTTTGGTGCGTTCCTTTTGACGTGTTTGAAGTATCCTGAATTCGAGAAGGACAGGCGGAACGAGGAAACTCTATCGAGTCAGAAAGCACTGTTGTATGTAATGAGCTGCATAAAAAACCTACTAATCGATAGGAGTGGGCACCCAAAACAAAAGGACAAGTCTTTTTGACAGAATCCATCCCGGGTGAAGGAAGCTTCGCCCGCAGATCCGTACAGCTTTTTGTTCCTGTCAAAAGAAATCGCTATGAATAGGGTAAATTTGCGTCTATTTCTCCACTACAGACTTGGATATAAGCATTCCACTACCACCATGGGAAACCGGTTCTTGTTTGACTACTTTTCCCTAAAAAAAATAGTCAACCAGAAACTGCACTACATCAGTCCCTGATGGGCTATTTTCTACTTAAGAAAAAATAGTCGACCAGGAACCGGCTTCCCATTATGTATAGCAGGCTGTTTCAAGTTTATATTTGTTTCCCTTGATATAGATAGTGGGAGGTAACTTCATTACAATAGGGTTTACACAGAATAAAAATACAAAAAAAAAATCATAAACAAGATAGAAAAAACAAAGGAAGAATCAGTGCACGGGTGTGTAGTAAGCGGTAGAAGCGTAGCTGCACACCAAACTAAACAATCTAGTAATCAGCCAAGCCAATGGGATATAAGGGAAGAGGAATAGCCATGGTTGCAGCAGTTCGTATATAGGGTTTCTCAAGCGAATTGGTATCTTGAAGGTATTGGGGCTTCCGAGAAGAGGGGCGTCTATGTCATTGCTTGCACCTTGGTTTTCGCCGGGAAGCCTTCCTTCCTTGTAAAAATAAATCATTTTTTCGTCCTTCTCGACCCATCGTTCAAAAAGCCACGTGGAGAACATGTCCGGATCTTTGGGGATGGTTTTGACAGCATATCGGCGTATATGGATATGAATGTACGACGGGTACTGCCCCAAAAGAAATATTTTTTTAAGTGTAAGAACGTCTTCTGGGTTCTCACCCGGTTTGATACCGGGATAGCCAATAGTTAGATCGTATAGCCAGTCGACACTGTCATCGAGAGTAGACATGCATAGGTTGAGACCAGTAGAGCGAGGAAGCAATGTGAACTGGTTATCTTTCTGTACGACCACAAAAAAGTAAGCGAGATGACGTACTGGTTACCCTGCATCGCCCTTACCATATTATTTTTTTCGGCGAACTCCTTGGAACGTTTGCGCATCCTGTCACAAATAACTAAAATATGCATTTCCTATGTAAGACAGTTGATTGTTTATCCAAGTCCATTTACCTGTGCCTTCTGGAAACAGTACAAGCCAAAGAGGATGAGCTATTTTCTTTGCACGGCTAAGATTGTTGATGATGGTATTTTTGTCTGCAGCCAATTTACGTTTGAGAAAAATGAACTCGAAAAATTGCATTCCCTAGATTCATGTCAGTATGGAACACGAATATGTGTTTTTAGCGTACTCTACAAATAGAACGGATAAATATCGGAAAATGGTTGCAAAAAAAAAAGCTAAACTTACAGTCCATAGAACGGTATGTATTTGAGGCTGTCTTTTAGCAGGATTTTCATAGCACCGTGGGCTTTTGCAAGATAAGCAATAAACCAAATATAAATCCAGTCACCGTATATCTGTGGTCCGTGTAAGAGCGGGGGAAAAAATTTCTGGCGTGTTGTCTCCTGAGCTCACCTGGTGATTGGCTGTAACAATAATCCGCTCGGGAAACGAAATGCCAACAATGTCACCTTGTTTGTTTCGGATGACAAGATCATGCACTTCCTCTCGCACAACGGTATCATCTTCTTGGGTGGTACGAACACAGCTGTCGTCGAAAGTCACCATCAACTTACTCGGGGCAAAAAGTTGAACAATAGCAATAAGACTTTGTGACCATAGTCTCATTGTCAGTGAGACATAGCTGTAGTAAGCATCTGTGGAAAAGGGCCAGATGAATAGTGACAGGAGCTGTACAAGAACAATAACGGTCGATTGCAAAGAAAGTCCACCAGCAACAAAAATAAGGTTAAATAGAACGTACGGCGACCATCGTGGGGATGCCATCGTTTAGATGATTGTGAAGGAAAAAAGTTGAAAGAAAAAGAAAATTCAGGGCAACCTTCTCTTCTCTTTTTTTTTTTTTTTGTGGCCGTCAATCGCGCCATTCGGTATCTTAATTGTGACGGTTTTGGTGTGTTTCCGGGAGAACCGTCCAAAAAAGAGATTTCAGTTTTTTGAATACCTGTGAAGGCGGGAAGCCTGCAGCGTATGGTTGCCGTTCCAGCCTTTTGCTTAGTCGCCTGAACGCGCTTCCGAGTATACTTGATTTTTGGAATCATAGAAAAAGTTGGTTCTGTTTTGGTTACTTCGTGCAGGTCGGGACAAAAAGCAAAACGACTTTTATTCGCAGCTATCATGTCGACTTTCAGATAAAGAAAAAAGACTCTAAGCACTGATGTTTATTCACGTGCCTACGTGTGATCATTATTCCGCGCGCAGCACCCCACCTAATTTGGTGTTCCATCGATTTTCATTAGAATTGTCAATCATCCTCTGCATTCAGGGGAGACATGTCTTAAACGACAGATCTGAACTTTGGGGAATTTCATCAGGCATTTCCCCCAGACGCTATCACTTCAGTACTTTCGTCAAATTGCAATCATGAAACACAAGCTAAAAGTGTTTGAGGGTAGTAATGCCAAACGGTGAGAGCGTTTGTTATCCGGGAAAAAGCGAGTGGTGTAACTATTTAAATAATCCAAAAGCTCAATATGCCATGAAATAGATTCAAATAGTAGTATGTCCATGTTAACGCATTGTACAATCACACCAATTTATATCAATTATCTCAAGAAGATGTTGGATGAGACTTGTGCTTGTTACTTCTTCCCAAAGCCCTCTCTCTTGAGTACTTAGTCTGAGTGGAAGGAGCACCTGACGAAATCCCTTTTAAAAGAGGAGTATATATTTGGCACAGAGAAAGGCTTTCAGAAGAGACAATATGTGATATGCGAGTAGTCAGGATTCGTGTTGGACATTCTGGAGAATTTGACTATACTCCTATAGCAAATCAAACACGCAAGCAAGAGCATGTTACAATTTAAAATGGTATGTTTGCTGCGCCAGCGTCTTCGACAGCAAGTCTGGTCTCGATGAAACTCACGTTATCAAAAACCAGTACTAGATCAGCTGCCAATGGGCTATCATTCGGTCGTGCAAGATCAAGATGTCTAGTCCAAATTCCACCAGTACCGTGAATCCTGTCTTACTATCTCAAGCACCGTAATCAGTGAACTTTTGTCAATGTCAGGCATACTTGTCCTGCAAAAGCGTTATAACTATTAAAGCTTCCTGACCAACATCCTTTTTCCGATATTATTGAAAGAGATGCGCAAAGATACCATTGCCAAGTATCACTATCATCCAGAAATTCGTGAATGATGATATGAACGAAACGAATGCAAAAATCCAACTGCTGACACTTTGTGAAGAAGCTAGCCGTGATGAATGCAATTTTTAATGTCATAGTTGCGCTGATATCGTACCTATATGAATGTGACATGAAACCTCTTTCGGAATCACATTTGACGGCAGGTTTCATTCATCACTTTACACACGGTCTGTTACCTGTAAACACACGTGCTGCGCCACCCTGCCTCGCTACGAGCTCTCTGAACTTGTAAGAGTATGTTCCTAGTTCTAACAACCTACGGGAAATCATCCGTTTGGGGATTTTGTAAGGGCATTAAATTCGGCCTTGTATAAACCTCTCATTCTGGCTTTAGCCATCCGTTCACGCCCTCCTTGTGTACGTTGTCTGCTTGGAAAGCTAGCAAGTTCTGCTAAACCTTCCTCGCCAGTCTCATTAATGGATGATCCTGCGTCTGCCAAAGTATGCATACGTACAAGGGCATCATTTATATAATGACTTATTTCTTGCCGTACAAGAAGTCTCACCACCAATGTGCCGCTTCTCCCTCAGATAGCTATGCAAAGACCTTAGCTACTGTCTCATCGAACCCTTTGTCCATTGTGTTTTTAACCTTGGTGAAATCAAAGCGTGTATGCTGAGCTTAGCTGACAGCACAAATCTGTTTCCTCTGGCGACGTGGAAGTTTCGTTGGGCAGGTCTCTGGGGAAGCAGTTCATCACTCGATATTCGTCGTCTTGTTAATTTCAACATTCGTTATTATCAATATTGGCATTTTTCTATGATAGTAAAGGAATGAGGATGCTAGATTGCAGCCTATCTGCCTGTGCTTCGTTTTAAATGATAGCAAAAGGCAAAAATATAACTAAACTATCTGAAGGCAATTTTTTTTGTACGAAAACGTACTCTTTCCCCAAAAATGCAGTCTACTGACCGACCTTATGATAGCGGACATTTATAATCTTTTGACGAACGAGCACAGTACTATGATACACGACACTTGGAGATGGAAAGAGAAGGCAATACGTGGGCATATGCAGATGAGTGGGAATTCTTCAAGGTATTCACACTTTTTTAAGCTACAAACACGCTCATTTTCCAGTAGAGATAGCATATTGCCTTTCTTGTCCTACACATGACGATGACAGAGTACATGCTAACTAATGAAGCAATCAATCGTTTCCCTCCGCCCGTCATTTTGCGACATTTGGAGCACAATCTTTGCTTTTTAGGAAAGAAGGTACGCGCGATAAGAACATCATCGAGCAAATACAAGCTTCCTTGAGATTTTTTTTTTCATTTCCTTTTTATTTGTGAAAATAATCAAATTGATTATTTCAATTTGGGGTGACAAAAAATTTGGGTTAACCTCCTCAATGTCCCGTATCCACGGAAATCTTTAGTAAAAGGCGAAAGATTTATCCGATCTGAGTACAAGACAGAGGCAACGAAGAATCAACAGTAGCCAGAAACTGCTGCGTATTTATAGTTTTCTAAGCGTGACGGTTTGGCAGGGCAAAAAATTTTTGGTCTGTGACAGCCCTGCGAAGAAAAGTCAAGGACTGTTTGCTAATTGAATCGCCGAATGTGAATCGCAGAAGGCGTTTAACTTTATCGTTTCAAGCGTCTCAGTATTTTACCTGTCTATTTGATTTAGTAGTGCTTGAATACTTCTTTCCTGGAAAATAGTAGCCATGATCGCAACTTTGATTAGTCCTTGTAGTTTGAAACACAAAAAAAATTCTGTACTTTGATAGCAAGTTTACTTATCAAGTATGGCTGGATGGGATTTCGTTTTGTAAACCAGCAAGCTCATGGGTCGTACTAGAAAAGTAGGCGTCACTGCGGTGATAGAAATCGCGAATGAAACGTTTAGCGTGCGATCGTGTTTTCAGTTAGGCATGCTAGTACCATGACTTCCGTGATAGCAAAGTGATCTGTTAACGTTCATTTATTATCAAAGATAAACCGATGCATGCAAAAGCTTCACAAAGAAAATCCAGATATGTCAAAGCCTAGCTAAATGTGTGGGGGGAATGCACAGCCACAGGCATCGAACCTATCAGCAACAAAATACAGCACTGTCTATCGTTTTTCTGCAGCACGTCGCATTCAGCAACAGGCTTTGACATTGAATCTTGTCGTTCGTTTCGGTGCAGAATATGTCCCAACTTCAATAGTTGTTTTGACCATACATGAATAAGTCGTTTTAAGGAAAACCGATGGGCTTTGTGAAAACAAAGCCAGCACAAAGTGATACTAGCCAAGTTAAGCAAATGTTAGTATAACATAACGATGGGGAAAACGCATCGCTGGCTTCATCGTATTGATCAGGCAATGTGTCTTATTATTCCAACTAATGTTTACGCAAAGTGCACATAGAATGGCATCCTAGGTTGAATCGCCGCCCATTTCCCCTATACAATGTTCTGCTCCTGCTATAGTGTCCCGCACAATAATTCAGGAACCTTTGCCGAAGCAACCGAATGCTGGCGTACAAAAAAGAGAACGTCGTTGAAAGCCGTCTGGGTTTGTACCACGAAGGGCAATTGCTCTCTCTACAAATGCATTCGTGCATGGTATTTCCAAGGAATGTTGCATAATCCATAAAAGAAAGAGCCGAAAGAAGTGGTAACATTTACTGCTTGCGAGATGCGGTTTATTCCCTTTCCACACACTCCAAACTTATATATGAAGGAAAAGACAGATATTAACAAACTAGAACAGCTTCAAGTGTTTATTATTTGGAATGAATTCGCAAAGCGAAAGAGACCAAAGGGAGAAGAGAGGTAAGGAGAAAAAACAAGGGTTTATGCAAGGGCGCGAGTGCGTCGTCTTTAGTACTCCTCAGGCTCTTCAATCTCAGAGTCGCCCAAAGAGTCGGAGCCGACTTCTTCGTAATCCTTCTCAAGGGCAGCCAAGTCCTCACGAGCTTCGGAGAATTCACCTTCTTCCATACCTTCACCGACATACCAGTGGACGAAAGCACGCTTGGCGTACATAAGATCGAACTTGTGGTCCAAACGGGCCCAGGCCTCGGCAATGGCGGTGGTGTTGCTCAACATGCAAAGAGCGCGCTGGACCTTGGCCAAATCGCCACCAGGAACGAAAGCAGGAGCCTGGTTGTTGATACCAACCTTGAAACCGGTGGGACACCAGTCGACGAACTGGATGGTGCGCTTGGTCTTGATGTTGGTGATGGCGGCGTTGGTGTCCTTGGGGACAACGTCACCACGGTACAACAGACAGCAGGACATGTACTTGCCGTGACGGGGGTCACACTTGACCATCTGGTTGTTGGGCTCGAAACAGGCGCTGGTGATCTCCTGAACGGAAAGCTGCTCGTGGTAGGCCTTGGCAGCGGAGATGATGGGAGCGTAGGTCACCAAGGGGAAGTGAATTCTGGGATAGGGCACTGGAAAAAAAAATAAATAAATCATCTGCTGACATAGTCTGTGTGTGCCCACTTACCCAAGTTGGTCTGGAACTCGTTCAAATCGACGTTCAAGGAGCCATCGAAACGGAGGGAGGCGGTGATGGAGGACACGACTTGAGCGATCAAGCGGTTAAGGTTGGCGTACGAGGGACGCTCGATGTCCAAGTTACGGCGGCAGATGTCGTAGATGGCCTCGTTGTCGACCATGAAGGAGACATCGGAGTGTTCCAAGGTGGTGTGGGTGGTCAAGATGGAGTTATAGGGCTCAACAACGGCAGTGGACACCTGGGGAGCAGGGTACACGGAGAATTCCAACTTGGACTTCTTGCCGTAGTCAACGGAGAGACGCTCCAACAAGAGGGCACCGAAACCGGAACCGGTACCACCACCGAAGGAGTGGAAGACCAAGAAACCTTGGAGACCGCTACAGTTGTCAGACAACTTGCGGATACGGTCAAGGACAACGTCGACCATTTCCTTGCCAACGGTGTAGTGACCACGGGCATAGTTGTTAGCAGCATCCTCCTTGCCAGTGATCAGTTGCTCTAATCACGCGTGTTAGCCACACAAACTTTTTTTTTTTGCTCATCGCTGCGATTTACCAGGATGGAACAACTGGCGGTAGGTGCCAGTGCGGACCTCGTCGACGACGGTGGGCTCAAGATCGACCATCACGGTACGGGGGACGTGCTTGCCAGAGCTGGTCTCGCTGAAGAAAGTGTCAAACGAGCTGTCACCAGTGTTGACATCGCTGGGGATATGACCGTCGGGTTGGATACCGTGCCTGGAGGTGCAAGATGAGTACAGAGCAGAGGATGATGATCGTGTAGGGTCATCCGGAGAAAAAGGACTTACTCAAGACAGTAGAGTTCCCAGCAGGCGTTACCAATCTGGACACCAGCCTGACCAACGTGAATAGAAATGATCTCTCTCATAGCGGATTTAGTAGTTAAGATGGGGGTTCAAAAGTCGATGAATCAATGTTAGGGTTGAGACCGACGTTAAAGTAAAGGAACGGAAGAAACCAGGTGGTGTGTTTTTTATTTTTGCAATGGAAAACTCCCGCACCAATCAAAAGCTGCATACAAGTGGGCTTCCACGTGTACCATATCTGTTTTTACGCTTGAAAAAGTAAATCATCCCCGTTACTACCTAGAAGAGAAAGCATCGTAGTGCTATTGGCCTCATTTCCCTTTGACAAGTCGTTGGTATATATATCGCTGATAACAAGCGGCTGCAGACTAGGGTGTGACAGCTCCGACCGGAGGGCCAGCGTAGGCCCCTCCAGGCGGTGGACCAACTCTACCGTTGCCTGTCTGTCCTGGGTAAAGTCACGGCACTGCGTCCAGCCGTTTTCGCCTTGGGTCATAAAAAATGCAATGGCTTCTGGTTGGCTCAGCTGCACCTCAACGTACGAGTGGTCGTGCCGTTCCATATGTGGGAGAAGCCGGATACATTGGATACTGCTGTGGGGGATCACCATCTTAAAACATTGATCTTCATCTTGGATACACCAGACCAGTGTATGCTGTTTTTGGTCAAAGTAGCACACTAAGTCATGTGGGCGTAGCACTATGCGTTTCCATGTTCCGATCTGCAGAGCGTCGACTGTCAGTAAAAGCTGGCTGGTCTTATCAACAGGCAGATCACAGCATGCTATTGTGAAAAAAAGTGAAACGTTAGTCACCTTTTTTTCTTTTTCTTTTTTTTTTCTGTGCTACCACTCTATAAAAAAAAAAGAGAGAGAGTGGGGGCAGGGTATCGTACCTGAAGAATTATTATTATTATTATCTAGTTGAAAGTTATAGTCTGGCGTGTCAGATGCAGGTAGTGCAAAGCTCTGTGTGAGGTTCATGGATCTAACGTTGATCCAAGTTTAGTAATGATTTGGGGCGGAGAGCTATTTCTATATTAATCGTTTGCTTACCCTACAGGTGGCCCTAGGGAAGCGTGCCGTTCGTGATGATATGGTTTATTATTACCCGACCATGGGTGGTACGAGTAATATGACGGGTAAGGTCCGACAGATTGCGAGCGAACGCGTCCTGACATGGCAGCCATGGCGATGTGTGACGATTTTGAAGGCCGTAATGGGTTCTCGGATGTGGGACCAAGAGGCGGGGGGGACGTGAGGGACCAGCTGCTGCTGGTGTCGCTCTGTTGGCTGGATGTGCTGGTGGAACTCATGGGCACCGGGGGGGGGGGGGGGGGAGGGGGGGGAAGCAGTCCCATGGGGGGTGGAACGAAATCTGGCATCTTGCTTGGATAGGAGGAGTATTGTTGTTGCTGATTGTAATAATAATAATAGTAGTAGTAGTACATATCTTTGGGATCCATGCCGGCACATTGCGGTTGGTAGACAGCCGCTTGGCAGGCTGCTGTGGCGGCGGCGGCCGCAAAATGTTGCATGCGAATGGTCTGGTCTTGCAGCATCGTGTTTCGTTTTTGCTTTGTTTTCTCTTTTGCCCGACGGTTCTGAAACCAGATCTGGATAGATCGCTCGGTCATGCCCAATTGACGCGACAGCTGTTCGCGGAGACGACTGTTAGGAGCCGAATTGAAGCTGAACGTCTTTTCCAGAACAGCCAATTGCTCGGGTGTTGCGCGTGTGCGTTTCCGTGGCGGTGATGGTTCGCGTGCATGCTCCGCAGAATGTGGTGCTTGCATTGGCAGAAACGAAGATGCAGAGACATTGTTGATAGCAACGGAGGAAAATGGATTATGGCTATGTGATTCCATGATAAAAAAAAAAAATAAAACCAGTTTTGTGCTGAGGAGAAGAAGAAACAAAAAATAGAGAAGATAAAAACAAATATATCGACGCGAATACTCTGGTATATAATACAATATAGAGGGTCGATGTTGTACAATGCTGATGAGGCGGTGAACGATCGACTTTGTTTCTCACACCGCTTGGCAACATTTCACGAACAGACTTGGTTGATTGCTTAACTTGGCCGGTTTTATCTACTTCGTTTTTTGTTGTTGTCGTTGCACCATGTATGGATGTGTCATGACGACTCTAGGGTCATATGCTCACTTTTGTGTGTAAGTTTCTCCTGTTTGACCCTTTTTTTGTGGTTGTGGAGGGTGAGAAGGTCGACGAGCGGATGGTGAAACCATGGGTACATCATCTTCTTTAAAGGGCAAATATACCGAATGCTCTGGTTGCACACATGGTAACTGATGCGCTATGCCACACGTGCTTCCCTGTTTGGAGCCGGTTATTAACTATGAACCTGGTGCAGATAACATTAAATTTACAGACGGAGTTAGACACCTCACCAAACTTACAATTTGTATTTGGGGTTCCGTTCATTGCAAGCAGCGAATCTCTGATTTTTAGATTTATTGCAATATAAACGGGAAAACGGATCCTGCGTATTGGGTTTTTATTATTCATTACTTCATGCATAGGTCATTGTACGACTAGCTAATGATACAATTTATAGGGATTCGGGAATAAAAAAGTGAAATGAAAGGGTATGAGGGGAAAAAAATGCCTGTCTTTTCAATCAACGTAGTCCGGCGGAGGCTTGGACGGAAGGCGTTCAAGCGACACATTATGCTCGGAGTGCGACATCACTTCCGCCTCTGCCGCCAACTGCATCGTCTGTTGGAAACTGAAGTAGCACTGGCAAAGATAGACGTGGGGATCGAAGTTCGACGGCTTATCCACCTGCACCGACTTTTGATCGGTCCGCGAAATCAGCTTTCCATTGGACGTCTTAGACGACGCCGGCATGGCTGCCGAAAACGATGACGATGCCTCTGGCTTTGAAGCGAGTTCATAATAGGAAGGAAGCCGTCCAAAGTCCTCCTTTAGACGACAATCAAAGACACTCACGGGGATTTCAAGCTTGATGATCTCCAGTTTTCTGTCTCTCTCAGGCGTTTCCTTGTCTAGCCGCTGCCGACGAATCTTTGATATGACATTCTGCCAGCCGCCAGCGTAGCTGACGTTGCTTGTACTAGGAACAAGCAAAACGCTGTCGTCTCTCACTGGGTGGGATGGCAGGGTTGGAGACGACGGCACGGTGCTGCTTCCTGCCGCGTCGTTAACGGTGGGGATGCTCATGGAACTGTTGCTTCTACTAACAGGGGCAGTGCTGGGGCGAGAAGGAGGTTTGATTGGATACGACAGCTTAAGCTGGATGGAGAGTCGATGACGAAACAGGATTTCCTTAAAGTGAGTAGTGTGATGAAGGTTCCGGACACACGTCGGTGTAGTAAGCTTGATGCGATAGGCGACAGTGTCCAGAAATTCAATTGCATTGCCACTTTTCTGAAAAACCGGTTTTAACTCCTCCGAGTCTTCTGTAGATGCGGATCCTTCAATATCGTCTAGGCGAGCGGAAGACACAAAGGGCAGCACATGGTCATCGGTCTCGAGCGAATAGGCGCCGGGGACATCTTGCACATTGTATTTTCTTGTCTCGGTTATCACGACTTCCACATGCTCCAGACGTGTCTGTTTCTTGTGGGGCTGAATGGCAAGCCTTAGATAAAAAAGATCGCCTGAGGAAAACGCAGCCTGTTCCACAACGACTTGAATATCCGCAGCGGATACATGCTTCTCAAAAGTCCGCGACAGATCTTGGACCGAGTTATTTGTGAGAAATGAATTGGACATGTAGCTACGCAAAATCAGGAACGGCTTTCGGACATGCATATTGTTTAACATGAGAATTCCAGGGCTTACGACCCTGGCTTCGGCCACGTGCTCGACTTTGCCATACATATCCTCGATCGATTCAACCGTAGACTAGAATATAAAAGGCAATTAGTACCATCATCGTTATCAGCATGTAGAGAGAGAAAGAGAGTGTACATTGGGAATCACAAATACGAATGAAAATCGGTGTATGCCTGCAGACAGCTTCTTATCATCCTTATTTTCGAGAATCTGTACAGTTTCTTCCCTCAATGGTGTAATATGTGTCAGCCGAGTACCACGGGGACCAATGCCTGTGCGTCGATCCACAGATAAGCCACTATGCAACCTTTGTTAAGGTTCTGGTTTACCTTGAGGCCAGTACGTGGTGGCAAACGACTTGTATGTTACGGAGATGCTAGTGATTTTAGAGGGCTTTGCTAATGACAAGACGACATTTCCTCGGAAGATGGAAGAATCATCTTCTGTGGGTGGTCCCCGCAAGATGACAGGCTTCAGTGGGTCAAACGATAAGCGGTCTTTTGAGAGAGTGAGGTGCATTGGAATAGCCCAGCTGATAAAGAACAAATCGTAGAAACGCACTAAAAAACCCTCACCGGAGCAAATAGTTTAACCGAATTACGTTCAGACCACTTGCAACGCACGCGTATTTTGTGATCCAGCTTCATTCGAAAAATAGGAGGTTTTGATTTGTTCCTTTCCCTTCCCTTTCTTTTTTTCTTTTTTTTTTTTTCTCACGCAAGTCCGGCTACAAGGAGGATATTTCTTTGTTTAGGCTAAGTGCCGATACACCCGAATGGGATTTTCTTTGTCTTTCTACAACTATGAATGACACTGTCGTCACTAGGGATATTAAACAAGCATACAAGTAGGAGTCAAGCTGAACTAGTTTTTTTTTAATAAGCTTATCCAAATTAAGCTCTTACGATCTTGGCAGAAAGTGTAAAAAAAAATGGTATCGTTGCCAAAGCCTTGGTAAATGAATTTCTTGTCTACACTTTGATATGTGTGTTATCCTCAATTTGATTGTGATAAAACACAAAGTTTTCATATAACTTGCCTTTTTGTGCCAAATGAGCCTCGATGATTATATTCCTGGTATGCACTTTGATTGATTATACATACTTGGTTTCTTTTTATCTATGCTTTTAGTTAGCATGATCGGTCCGAGCCATTTTGATTGTAAGTACTCCTTAAATCACCTACAAAGTAAACCAATTTGTTTACATTATCAGTAAAGCTTTCCGGATGCATCGTCGCCTCATACCCTCGGCTGATCGGTAATGAACCAGCTGACTTCGTTTTTGCTACGTAACTATGGACGGGATTGCTTTTTCGTTCGCTAGTATATCAAAGGTATTTACCGAGAACGATATCTTGTTGTTCCTTCATGGACACAGGACCTAGGTAACTGCTTACTGTCTTTGAACGTTACGTTGTTTGTTGTGTCCACGCTGGGTTGGTTCATACAAGAAATTAAAAAAGGTTTGAAATTAGCAGTAACAAATCGTCTTTTGCTTGATTCTTGGGTCTGTTTATAATCAATATGCCTCTTATTATCTTCACAGGGATTCCTTCAAGCGGGAAATCTCAGCGAGTAAAACAACTTGAGGAATATTTAGTTGGTCGTCTTAAAGAGGAGAACAAACGCATGAAAATCCATGTGATCAGCGATGAATCGTTAAATGTACCAAAAGATGCTTACAGAGGTCAACGTCATAACAACGCGACAACAAGAAAGCTGAACTTTATGATATTGCAGAGGCACGTGAAGAAAAGAAAGCACGAGGAGCGATGCTATCAGCGGTCGAACGTACATTGTCAAAGGATGACATTGTTATTGCCGATGGAATGAACTATATTAAAGGATTCCGATATCAGCTCTATTGCGTAGCACGTGCGATCAGCACACCCCACTGCGTGGTATGTGTCATTATCTTTTACGATGTATATTCTTATTTTGCATGGATCAGGTCCATGCTGGTACACCTGTAGAAAAAGCAAGAGAATGGAACAGCAGTCGAGAGAACGGTTACGATGAGACTGTGTAAGACACTTTTTTTAAGCAGAATTTCCTTACTGAGAATAGACTCTCAGGCTTGACGAACTGGTAACACGTTATGAAGAACCAGACGCACGCAATCGATGGGATTCACCTCTTTTCACGGTGATTTACGATGATGAGACGATTCCCGGCGATAAAATTTGGGAAGCCATTATTCTTCGCAAGCCCCCACCGCCCAATCTGTCAACCGTTTCTGTAAGTTGTACTTTCGGGTGACTCTTTCTCTTATTGTTATTGTAGGCACCAGTCTCAGATACCAATTATGTGTATGAGCTTGATAAGGTGACTCTTGAGATTATCAATGCAATAATGGAAGGACAAAAGGAGTTTGGAGCAGGTGGTCTGCCCATGACAGTGCCCCGCGCAACACAAAAGGTGGTCAATCCTTCACGTCTTATTACACTGTCCGAATTAAGACGCCTGAGGAAACAGTTTGTGTCTCTCAACAAGATGCGAACAACGCTCAATGTAGATCGACTGGCAGATCTGTTTGCTGATTACCTTAATACAAATCTAGCATAAATGCTTTTTGTCAAGGATCTTTCAATGAAAGACGACTTGAGATGCATATAGAGAACAATACAACACATGTCATCTGTAGTTACCGTGATTTTAAATAGAGTGTTCTTCCTCTTGTTTGCGGGTGGGTTTACAGCGCGTAGAGTGCAAGATTCGCTCTGTGCTCTGACCAGAGTGTTCTGGTTCGATACTTGTTGCAAGAGTTTTAATGCCGTATGTTTTGTTCTTCTTCATGTCCTGGTTCTTGTGAGTTATTCCCGTGGTGTTTCCCTGCTTTCTCTTGTATGAACAAAAACTATGAGAACTACAAGGGCAAATATACGTAATTGGTGCTGTGTTCACTGTCTCGTGGATCTTCTATGCCCAATAAAAACCGAAGTTCAAACATTTGTTTGCGGGTAGTATTCATATCTTTTTGTCTGTTGCTTATCCTGCAGGATCTCTGTCGCGAACCATCCTGACTGTGTCTGCAACCTTTTGTTTCGCCACTTCAATAAAGTATGAAAGTGTTCTAGTTTATGTACTAATGACAGCAAATTGAATTCTTCATTAGCGTAAAATTCGCACTCTAGAAACGCAAAAATTATTAAAGAGTAACGTAAAAAAGTAAATAACGATGAAAACTTTTTATTTATAGTTTTTAACAAGTTTCCCTGTTAAGGAACGTCCGGCACTTTCTTTTCCAGGCATGTATAAATGACCCCGGGTCGTTGGAAAGGCAGGGGCCGAGTATTGCTGTTTGCTGCCATGTATTTAAAGATCGCCGGTATGTTCTTGGCGCCGAGGACTCTCGATTCCAAGTCGCTGCGCAACAATTACATCTTAAAACTGCATGTAAAGAATCTGGCTGTTCGTTCTGTCTTTTTAATTCTCGCTTTTGGCAAATAGGACATATCTGAGACGTGAGATACTCATCTGTCATGGTAACTCTTGCGGGAACCTAAGTGAAGCGCAGCTTGATGAGAAAAATATCATCCTTTTGTTGTCAGATATACCTTCCGTTGTTGCAGAGTTTGTAAAGACGGTTCCTAACAGTCCTTGCCGAAGCCGGAAGTTTTTGCAAAGGGAAAAAGAAAAAAAGACTTTCAATAAACAGTTAAGAACATAGCTGTTTTTCGAAAGCAAGGTCGTTTTCAGCAAAAATAAAATTTGCAGTTACTGAAAGATTTTTGAGTACGCTGACAATTCATATTTCGCATGTCCCGAAAATCTCATTAAAGCTGCTTTCTGCTGCGACACTTTTCTAAGCGGTTTATATGAATAGGTGAATGTAATTTTATTTATGATCTTGAGCGCTCCGCCGGTTCAGCATATCGATGCCTCATAGTACAAGGAATAGAACAATTTTTTTTGGGAGCAAGTGAGAAAGAAGCGCAAGAGGATAGGAATTAAAGTGACAGTGAGAGGGGAGAGCGGGGAGATATCAGTCTAAGGCGAGTTCAGAGATTAGAAAGCAGTTGACAGTGGCAAATCGTCCGAAAATAACAGTATAGAAATATAATGATGCGTGTCTTAGCTTAATATGTTTCTCGCATTACGTGGACCTGTCAATATCTATTATGAGCTTCATGCTTCTTTGCTCTGTTTAACGAGCTGCCAAAGCTGGTTAGGGCTTGTTTGTGAACAAAGTCGACCGATAAGACCGCGAATACCTCTGCCAGCGAGATTTTCATTCGCACGTAAACCGTGTCATTATAAGCCTCGTTCAGGAACTTCATGACTCGTGCTCTGACTTGTACTCAATCCATTGCTTCAAAGTTAATGCACACAGAATAACTCAAATGGGGTTCTCTGGGCATGCGACATCTAATTTGTCAGCGCACACAAATACTTTCGGATAGCTAGACGCTTTATTTTTGTTAACAGGCTACTTCAAAATTTGTTGATATCGACTTTGATTTTGGAAGGAGTGTACATTATCGACTATTCCGTTTGTGATCGATGCTGACAAAGAAAAGTATCATCCTTTCGGTGGCCAGACAAATCGGAATCTTGCCGAATACAAGTCCGAACGTTTCCACTAGATTCGATCCATGTCGTTTTCAGGGAGTTCTGCAGGTTATGGTTTATGATTCACACCATCTATTGTAGTTTGTATGCATTTGACAACTTTATTAGTAGTAGAGTTTGTTTTGTGTTGGTTGGGTCCAACAAAGATAGCAGAGATAAAATGATACCATGTTTGCATAATAGTCATGGTTAAACAGTATAGCCTGTCAAGGTGAAACCATAAACGTCTTGTAGGGTTAAAATCGCGCAGCACTGTTTAAGACTTTTCACGATAACTCGTCTGTCGGACCCATCATGTTTCAACCCACGTATGTTCATGTTTCTATTTTCTCGAGACAAGTGTAGGCTGAGCGGAGGTTGATCCGACTCGATGTCTGGCTACACTCGGTTTTACAGAAAAGGTGTGAGAAATGAGATAGTAAGAACCAATTTTGTGCACGGAGCGATTGCAGAAAGATATTGAGACGCGACAAAATCCTGCTGAATTTGGGAACTGCGTTGGTATCTTTGTTCATTTTTCGGAACCCAATCCATTTCTTCGTTCCTGCATATCCTGCAATGATGTGAGGAAGATTTCCCGAGATATGAATTTTAAAAAGGCGGCCAACAAGACGACCTATCTTGAGAAATGATTCGATAGCTGAGCCGAAGGACGCTTTAGTAATACTCAAGCCCAGTCATGGTGCTGGGTTTCAGAGCGCAATCAGGGACGGTCTCAGCACAGTGGTGGCGGTTTGAGATTTTTAGTTCTCCGAAGAGCAAACCCTGTTCTTATCCAGTCACTTCTACTTAGTCAGCCGATGGAAGATGATTAGCCAATCATTTCCGTAGCGTCATCAGAATTTTGTGATATAAAAACTCGAGTTTGCCTGGGTCTCCATGTGCTACACATCTTCTTCACACACGTTTAAAAAATGGGTAAGTCTTTAAAGAAAAAACGCGTTAAAACACGAGAGCTTTTTGCTTATCGTTATCCAAAAGTCGCCCAAGTTCAGAAGCCTGCTCCCGAATTCACTGCCCCCGCCGTTGTCGATGGCGTTTTCAAGGATATCTCCTTGAAGGACTACAAGGGCAAGTACGTTGTCTTCTTCTGGTACCCCATGGACTTCACCTTCGTGTGCCCCACCGAAATCATTGCCTTCTCTGACCGCATCAAGGAGTTCGAGGCTTTGGACACTGCCGTTATCGCCGCCTCCACTGACTCTGGTGAGTAAAACGAAAAGCGTGTTTTTCTTTTAAGGACAGGTTGCTTACAGATTTTTTGTTATGCAGAGTTCTCTCACTTGGCCTGGACCAACGTTGAGCGCAAGCAGGGTGGTCTCGGTGAGATGAAGATCCCCCTCTTGGCCGATAAGACCAAGCAGATTGCCCGTGACTACGGTGTTTTGATTGAGGATGCTGGCATTGCTCTCCGTGGTTTGTTCATCATCGACCCCAAGGGTATTGTTCGTCAGATCACCATCAACGACTTGCCCGTCGGTCGTTCCGTTGATGAGGTCATCCGTCTTGTTGAGGCCTTCAAGTTCACTGATGAGCACGGTGAGGTCTGCCCTGCTGGCTGGCAAAAGGGCAGCAAGACCATCAAGCCTGATGTCGAGAAGTCCAAGGAATTCTTCTCCTCCTCCGCCTAGATAAAGACATAGTACAACCCGAGAAAAGTCTTTTGTAAATAAAATGAGAGTGATTTTTCAGCAGGGATATATTTTGTGGGCATGTGAGCTGTCATAGGGAATAAGGGTGTGTGCTATCTGATAGGGATCAGTGCTGCGGCAACTTTGTGCATAAAAAAAAAAAAAGGACAACAAGTGACGTATGAGACTTGAAAGTATTTAGAACAACCGGTTGGCTGTGACAGTACGATAACTTATGCGCGCAGTCTTTCGATCGACAAATGTTTTGAGCTACACGTTATTTGACACATGTTACCATTCTATTTCTGTGGATGAAACCCAGCAGCTATTGCTGACATTCATTTCTCAATTGGACTTAGACGAGATCTGCATGTGTGCAAAACTGTAAAATGTTGCATAGAGCGCTACGTCAGTTTTCTCCTGCATCCGCCCACCATGGCAAGGGCTAATGTGTCGTTTGGGAGAGAAATTCAATAGTATGCTATCAAAGGAACAATGTTCATATCAATTTTGTGTCCACAGTGGAGAAGATCAGGTAGATGGTTCGATAATATATTCAATTCTTCAACCTTATTATTCTGGGATGTAGAAAAAAAAATCATTTAATCAACGGTTTGTAACAACCGTGTTATTCCTGTAAGTGGGGAAGTCTTTAAAATTGGGGTAAGCGCCTGATAACCAATTTTGGTTTGGTTGTCAAATAAAATAAAATAAAAAAGAAGAAGCAGAAGAACGTGTAGTTCATACATTTGATATGACTTGTAATTGTTTAGTGCAAAAGCGTCAAATTGTATACATCTTTGGCTGTACCCCATTTGCCCATTGGTTGGTAATGTAAAAAAGAACGTCAGTGACTTATAATGGACAGATGATTCTGTTCATAATTTCTCTTCATCTTTTGTTGCATGTAGGTTGCTCCGTGTGAAGAGTTTCCTTACCGATGAGTCAGCCCTTTCGAATATTCTATGGACACTATTCTGGAACAAATAAGGATATGGCAAGTACTTGGTTGTTTTTTTTATTTTTTTTCACTCCTTATGCAACGTAACAAAATCCCAAATACAAAGTTGTATAACATGATCCTAATGGTCATTTGAATAGAAATAGTTACATGGTAATACATTCAGTAAGAACCAAAAAAAAAAAAGAAGTGTTTATCAAGCTCCGTCTTTTCTTTTTTAGAGGGGAGAATGAAAGGTACTCCATCATGTACCCCACGCGAGACAGAGGGGCTCTTTCTTTTTTTTTTTAGTTGCTGAGCCGGAGTTGGATTAGCAAAGCACGGGCCCCGAGAATTTTTTTTTTTCTGTGTTTTGCTTTGATCAGGTTCTGACAGGGAAAGTTAGGCGATATCAGATATAGCTGGTACAAAAGATATATAGATATATACATAAAAAAAATAAGCAGATAACTATATATATATTATAATATACATATCTGGTGTATACGCGCATATAGATTCAGGTATGTCTATTCAACTAATTATTTACATAATAGTATGGATACAGTCATCAAAAGAGAACGAATAAAGGTAAGTATATGAAACAGGAAAAGAGAAAGAGGAAAAAAAAAAAGAGAGAAAGAGAAAGAGTAGGTTGTTTCTTCGGACTTGTTTCGCTTTCCATAAAGAAGTTTCTAAAAGGAAAAAAAATCGCACATATAAATGAACCACTGATCCAAGACCGTTTTTATCCTTTTCTCCTTTTTTTTTTTCCAAACCCCCGAAACAATATGAAAATCATTCCCATTGCCGTACTCGAAGATAATTACTCGTATATATTGATTGATGAGAAGACCAAAGAAGCCGCAGTCATCGACCCGGTTGAACCCATCAAGATTCTCAATGTGATTAGCCAAACGGGTGCAAAATTGTCCAGGTAATGTCATGTGTTCTTTTGTTTACATTTTGTCAATAATCGAACATTCCTGCATTCCTTTCGGAATAGTGTCTTTATTTCACATCATCATTGGGATCATTCCGGTGGAAACATCGAGCTCGTAGGTAAATTTGTCGGCAAAACGGTCAAAGAGGGAAAGGGAGAGAAAGCGCGGTTTCAATCGGCTAGTTTGGATCCAAGTAACACAATGCAATAGCGAAGAAACCAGGATTGGCAGTTTACGGAGCAGATGCAAGAATTCCAGAAATCAATTATGTTTGTAAAGATCACGAGGAATTCAAGCTGGGCTCCTTAGAAATCACGCCGCTTCACACTCCTTGCCACACTAAAGGACACGTGTGTTATTATGTGGTTGATCCAGCTACCAACGAAAAAGCTGTATTCACTGGAGAGTAAGTAACCCACAACACCAACAACAACAAAAAAAAAAAAAGGAATCTTATATATTCCATTTTTTCTTATCAGTACATTATTTGTTGCGGGAATTGGTAAATTCTTTGAGGGTGATGCACGAGACATGTATCGTATCCTGTTCCATGTCATCACTAAATTACCAGACGACACTTGGGTTTATTGTGGTCATGAGTATACGAAAAATAACCTTAAGGTAAGTTTTACAAAAAGAAAAAAAAATAAGATTGCTTATAATATAAATATTAGTTTGCTATGACACTGGAACCCCACAATGAGGCATTGATGGCTAAATGGGCTTGGTGTCAGGATAAGACAATCACTGTTCCATCAACGATTGGACAAGAAAAACTATATAATCCTTTCTTACGTGTGAATGAACAATCATTGCAGATGATTGCTGGTAAAAATGATCCAGTGGAAGTTCTTCATACTTTAAGAGAAATGAAGAACAGCTTCCGGTAACTCTACTATCCATCTTCTTCCCTGCATCATATAAAAAAAAAGAAAAAAAGCAAATCCATTCTCTTCATCTCTCTCTCTCTTCCCTTCTTTCAACCCTATCTATCGATCTTGTCTATCTCTTTTTTTTTTCTTTCTTTTTTCACCATGCTGTATTCTATGTTTTCTTTGTTTTCTTTTCTTTTCTTTTCTTTAAATCATTGACAACTAAACATGTAATAAAATTCGCTCTGATCTACGCTATAGAAATCGAGACACGTGCCAATAAAAAAGGAGAGCATAGCGGGAAAGGATTTCTCGGACATAAACGGGCAAGGGTACAGTAAAAGAAACTCACTGCTGTAATTCATAGGATATGTTTCTTTTTTTGTTTCGTACTGTTTATTGAATGATATTTTACGCTACTCTAAGATAAATTTTGCGTCAGGAAAGGGCCCAAGTTTGCGCTAAACATAAAATAAATATGCGTCATTAACAAATCAGTTTTACGGGAACTATATTTTGCTTACATTAACCTGCCCCTTCCGTGGGCGCAAAATTCACCCGAGTAGCATAAAAATACATTCATGGTTAGTAAATGGAAGAGTGTGTTTGACAACTTTTACTTACCCCCGAGGGGCAACCCGCCGCTCGTGCGGGCGGCCACACCGCACCAAATCCATGATGGGTGCGGTCGAGGACAGAAAGATCCGGGAATGTACATCCGGCATTGAGATTGGAAAACCCACTTACCCTCCCTTTGATGAATATTCGGCTTGCTTACGTCTGATGGACTGTGTAAAAAAAAAAAAGAATCGAAGTTAGGAGCCACAACGGCATTCTATCAATGTTTCGTTGGCGCTACCGCTTTGCTGGAATTTCGCTTGTGTCTGAAATCACCTGATGTTTCAGATTGTCTTGGACGTTCTGGAAGAGTTATCCTTCGCTTTGCCCTTCAGAGACGAGTGCTTGCTGCGATTTGTTGACGTTTGTGTCCGCCGATGACAGCAAAGCGGACAGTATGGAGCGTTTCAAGTACGCTGTCTAGATATATTGTGTTCTACAGTTAGATGGCTGCATAATAATAACAAAACCCAGTGTTGTCGTACCTTATTTCTTCAAATGATTCTCTTCAAAAATGCCTTGTGCATATATTTCTTTGAAGTTTTGTGTACTTTCTGAAAAGATAATGTTAATGGATGGTAGTTGTTGTTGCTGTTGCATAAATTACCTTTAATGAATCCAGCATGTCATTTTGTAACTTTCTGACTTCGTAATCGAGAGATAGATGTACTATACCGGGATCATGTAGTTAGATAAACCTTTCTATCTCTGCATAGTTTGACTTATAGGTAGTTTTGTCATACATCTGACTGACAAAGGTGTCAATAGGTCAGATAGCGGAAGGAGCTGCAGTAAAACGATAAAGAGAAAGGAAAAGACGAAAGAGACAACACCCGTCTTATCAATGCGGGAACGCGTCAAGGTATGACGTGCTCCATTGGGTACCCACAGAAATAAGGCCCGGGTGACGTCCTGAAACAAGTTGCCCTAAAAGAACAGCGTAAATCAGATTTGGGTAGACAGCAAGCATCTGTTTGTACTCGATGCTTTTAATGCAAAACATATTTGGAGCCAACGCAAAAATGATATGAATCGTTCCGCAAAGCATTTTAGTCAACTGCGCAAGACATTTATGACTGCCGCCAACAAATAGGAAAAACACAGTACAAATCACCCCCCATGGCTTTCTCCGCTACCGATCACTCCCCGCCTGATACAGGCAAGCAAACTGGGACAAATCCAAGCACACCGCAAACTGGGACCTTTCCCCCCAACTCTCATACTGGGACAACCGAACAGACACCCCTAAAAATCTGGCAAAGTTTTACTGCATACGCACGTGGCATGCGCCCAAAGCGTTTGACGGTTTTTGAGGATAAAGATGCCAAGAATGAGATGACCCAGCGCAGACTTCAACGGGTCTGGATACGGTCAAACGAAGAGAATAGTGCGGTTTTTGACATCGCAACATCGAGTTCCACCACCCCCTCGGATTTCCTGGGTGCACTCACTGCCTCGTTTCCGGAAGCCGTTCGTACCATACCTAGCAAACACTCAGCCACATGTGTTATTGTGGCTTTTTCCACGTCTGAAGCGCGCACCAGGGCATGCAGCGTAGGTGTCACTGTGAATGGACTAACGTTTTTGGGTACTCCGACCCTTGATATGGAAAGCACGGTATACCAGATTGCCGTAGAGGGCCTCCCTTTGTTGCCCAAAGAGGTTCTAGGGCCAGCGATCAAGGACACTTTCGGCCGTTATGGCAAAGTATTAGATGTGCAACTGTGCACAGACCAATTTGGATTACTTACCTCGCGGGGTTTCGTTCTGGTGGACTCATCCACAC